>JAPYYT010001322.1:0-82709 GCA_030522565.1 Ceratosolen corneri
TAAACATTTTAATACAAATAAATAATAATGTGTTATATAATAATGTTATAAATAATAAATCAAGCTGTTTAAACAATAATTAGTGAGTGTATTTTGAAAGCTATGATTGTGCAATTTATAATGACAGATTATTTTGTAAATATACTTATCGAAAATTTATAACTATTATATACAGATTGAATATTTGTCTGCATATTATGTTCGACAGTATGAACAATACTTATGATTGAAAAAATTAATAAAAACATACATAGTCATTCCTTCATTCTAAATTTTAGAGAATAGTTCTTGTTCCAGATTTCTAAAACATTGAAGAAGTTTCTCAACGGACTTTTAATTTCTCGAATTTGTCACATCAACTTTCCGCCCATCACTTAACGTACGTTGCCTTGTTGGGGGCGCGACAATATATATACAAAAGGCATGTATCGATAATAAGCAGAGGAAAAACGCATGGAAACAAAGAGGCAACACTTCTTCTTCGCGGACTCTTCTGCCCCTCACCTAACGGTTTTTTCTCTCATTGTAAATAAAACCGCGGAAGCCGCGAAAAGCCATTATTCTCCAAAACAACGACGAGTAATTAGTAAGAACAAGAGCAGCAAGATATAGTTAAAGAATTCATACAATGTTCCTTATATATATATATATATATAATAAACTCGTTATTTTATCTTGCCTTTCATATTTATAATTTTACAAGGGAGTTTATTGAAGTTCGTGGTTATTATTGCTAAAGGCAGGAAATTCTTAAATAAAGATTCTTATGTGAGATACGAATCAGCAAAAGGTTTTATTTAAGTGATTGGTTATTCTCGACCTGCAATAAGTCTTAAATAAGTATCATCAATTTGAGAATCATAAGATTAAAATAAATATTGAAAATTGGGTTCAAAGTTAATCAAAGGAGAAACTCAAGTCCGACTAGTTTCAAGACACACCTGTTCAATTTTTGTTTATTTATTAGCTTTTTATCTTTTCATTTATTATTATCAATAAATTCACCACTGATTATATTTATTCATTAATTTGCACTGTTTTTACATTACCTTAGCTAGCCCCCCCTTCCACTATCTACTTCTTCCCTCTTTTCTCTGAGGAGAGAATTCACACACACACACACACACACAGGAGTTATTTCTAAAACACTTCTTTTAATTATAAAATTTTATTAAGATATGAAAATCTTAGATTATATAAATGAAATTTATCGATAAATTTTTAAGGATAAAGATTTTTACAAATTGAAGCTATGATAAAAAAATGTATGTAAATTTAGACGCTGTACTGATTTAAAATTGCTATGTATAATTAATATAATTAATTATAATTACTATGTAACTTCTGAATTTCATGACATTTAAATAAAAATATTGTACAAAATATTGAAATAAGTAAATTAAGATAATTAAAATAAGTAATTATAAAATAATATGAGTTATCAAATAATCTTAAATTCATTTATTTATTACAAGAAATTGGGATTTTAAAACTAATGATCCAGATAAGACAATCTTTTAGCTTCATTTTAATATTTTATTTTTTTAATGCTATTTATAACTGTAATGAATTACAACATTAACAGAATTAAAAAATTAATTACATAAATTTTTAAACTACATTATATGAACAAATATGAATGAACTATATACATATCAAGTTTTGTACATATCAAGTATTAGCAAGTGAAATCCATACTACTTGAACAATAATATAAAAAAATTTCAACATCTTTTTGATTGTAAAATAAATAAAAATTTTCAGCTTCCACAATAATCTGATAAAAACGATCATGAAATGTACGAATTCGATAATTAAATTATTAAGAACTATTGTATGAATATTCTATGATATTAAATACAATGGATTACGTTTTCGGTTATATTTCTTATCTAAACTTCTAATATTAAACTGTAATAAAGTTTTTATTTTATTCATTTCAAACCAATATTTATCGAGTATATAATATTTAATATTAATGTATAATATTTAATAATATTTATAATATTTATAAATTTTAACATGTAATATATATTGATATTTATACTAACCAATGTGTAATTATTTTATTTTTTATAATAAACTTTTACTTATTTGTATCCAATCTAAATTGTATCAAATTTTTAGAATTGATTTAATTTCTACATAATATTTTTTTATTGATGATCATCTAATAATTTTATAAACGTTTACGATCAAATTAGTAATTAATATTAGATTATTTTTCAAATAATATACTACTTACTGATTGTAAATATTCTTCGGAACATTTTACAACTGTAAGTGTTGATTAAATTGCTAGATTTGATTAAGCGTGTAAAATAAAAAATGTTATTTTATCAAGTATTTGTAAAAAAAGAATTAAATACTATTTGATTATCGATCAAATCAATTTGAAATCTAGCCACTCACTTTTTGCACTTTATTATAAAATTTGATTATAAAATTTTGGCATTTTATATTTAAATATGTAATCGATAATGTTTTATCAAATTTTATTAAACTACACATGGAAAATTTAAAAAAAAAATGAAATCTTTATGAGGTTCATAATTCTTTTTTATAATGTAAATCAATCCTGAAAATAAGAGATTAACATATATTCAAGCAATAATATATTGGAATACTATTTTAAATAAATGTATCTCCAGAGTCGTAAAACACTTATATCAAGTATTTAAAAGCTCATGGGATTCTTTCTTCTATCAACATCCCGTGTGTGTTTCTCTAGCTTAAGAAAGTCAAACTGAAAAGAACTTTCTTAGAGTAACATTTACTACTCATAATTCTCTTCATTCGATAAATTACCGGAGCTTTTTGTAAACTTTATTAGTCATTTCTGAGAAGCATATTTCATTGAAAAATGGATACGAAAAAATAAGCAATAAGTGTTGTCGGTAGTTATTTTCTGCTTACTTTATATTTGCTTGAAAATAAGCTCGTTACCTGTCGTTCCTCTATATTTATTTAGTACTGTGTATCTTTTCTGCAACTTGAAAATTTAAAAAAATCACATTCCTTCTTTGTATTTGTTTCTAGAAAATTAAAAAAGTTTACAATCACTCATAGTGACATTCCATTAGTTACTTTCATTGAATGGCGATAAAATTGACACCGTCCGATAAACTATTGTTTTTACTCAGGGTTAAAGACTCATTTAATACCGTATTCTTTTTACTATACCTTTTTTTATTGTTCTCGAGACCTTTTTTATTTTGTAGCGAAGAACTTTTTTAAACAAATTGCTTTTATATAAAAAAATTCTCTTAAAATAAGAAACTTTGTTCAAATTTTTGCCCTTAAAATCTTGTCGAACTTTGAAGATTTATTTCCACGCAGGCTTCAATACTTAACTGTTTTTGATCTTTTTGTTCTATTCAAGAAAAATTGCGATGGAGCAGTTTTGAAATCGTAATGATTCAAAACTACCTATGTTTTAAAAGTACGATATTCGTTCACAACGCATTATAAAGTTCATTACCTTTTTGTGATACCCTTACACTTTCAGTTAGGCTAACGGAGGCCTTTAATTCTTAATCTTTCGTACTGCAGATATAAAGGTTATTGCATTTTTCGTTCTTGCATTCTTTTTTCATTTCCTGCCTTCAAAAATTAAATAATCTTAATAAGTTACAATTCATTAAAACTTCATACTTTAGCTAATGTACGCTTTGCATTATATGACCTTTTGCGCATTAAGGTAAAATTGTTTCTTTCCTTAGGAATTTACGCTTAAACTTGGAAATTTACAAAGTATTCCTGCTTTTTACTCTTGATTTAAAAATTCAAACATTAGTATTCGTTAATTTACTTAATTCTATAAGAGCTGAAAAGAGGAAATGGGAAAGTAAAAGAAGAATATAAATAAAAGTGCTTGCACAGCTCGATTAAAGTAAGAAAGTTCAGTTTTTGATAATTTAGCACACTGAAAGATTTGCTTGATGTATAGATGCTGCTTTTTGGCGCACATTGATTACCTTCGGCGAACAAGTCTTTCTATATCGCCCTCTCTCTCTCTCTCTCTTACGCTGCTTATATACTTAATCCTATCTTTCTTCGGAGAATTGTGTATAATCATACTATATTTTATATTCCAAAAGAATAAAATATATTAATTTTTATTCAAAACAAAGAATTATATTATTTTATAACATAATAAATACATTTCCAAAATTATAACTGCAAAAATAATACACACACGCATGATAATATTATTAAAAGTTTTTTTTTAATTATTTTATTTCTTCCCAAGGATGTGACTATATTTTTTTAAACTATTATAGCATGAAAGCTGAAATTCATTATAAAATAAATTTTTCTATTATTAGACATGTATTTATTAAAATTTTTAGGTAAGTAGTTGTCTGAATATTAACATATTGTTAATTAATTAAATATTTTTATTCTTAATACGTGTATTCTTCTTAATATATAAATTTAAAGTAATTAATAAAGCTAATAAAATACCTAATTAGTGCAAGAATTCCTAAATTACTTGTTTATTAACTTAATCTTTCAAATTTTAAACTTCGAAATCCGTGTATTTCAAAAGAAAGTATTTACTTCTATAAACGAATATATTAAAGGGCTAAGTAAAAAATAAGCCTATCATGTAAAAATATTACATAATAATTATTTGAATATATGTACAAAAACGTGTAAAATGTAACATTATAACAAGTGGACATTGTATTTCATAAAGTTTAAGAATATCTATTTTTCTTTATAAAAACACTATCTTTATACTGTTTTAGTCTGATCAGATTATTCTTAATCTACTGCAATGTTGAAAGTTCACTCTTCTTTTCAACTTTCTGTTAATATTCTTATGTAGAGAAAATATTTCTGTATAATGTAATTTTAAAGTTCTAAAGATATGAAGGTTACATACTTTGTGAATATTTAAACAATAGTTCTAAAAGTATACAAATGTTTGTAAATAAAAAAAAATGTTTTTAAACTATTTTAAATTCTTTCTTAAATGAATTGGACTTCAATAAATTGAATTTCCATAAAAAATATGATTGCTTTTGCTTAAAAATTTAACAAATATATAAATGTTTTCAACCAAATATAAATTTCTTTTTATAAAATCAATTTTTTATTAATTTATTGATTTTACCTATCCTATTATAGATCTAGTTTTACCTATTTCTTATTAAATCTATCCTTCTTTTTTAGTTTATTTTTCTACCGACTGTCAAATTTCTGTCTTTATTATAGAACCTCTCGATCCTCTTTTATGTCTATCTGTCTTTCACCTTACTTATTACTTGTCTTTTTTACTTACTTTATGCTCGTATATATATATATATATATATATATATATATATATATATATCGAACAGGATATGATCGGTTACTTTCTATGTATCGCGCGACTTTGTAAAAGCTATTACAGTTATATTTTCTATGTTTTTATGATATGATATATCTCACCGAATTATTATTTGCAACACAAATATATTTGTAATAATTACAAATATCATGTATTGCTAATAAAATTGTTAATATGGTCCTTGATAACATTTTTCATTTAAAATAAGTCCAGTAAGAAACAAAAGTGATAGAATGCACAGGAATATAGTGTAAGGAATATAAATCTTGCCTCCAAAATAGGTAAAAGAAATAAAAAGAAAAATATGTAGAATATGTATAAAAATTTTAATATTTATAGAATATAAATGATTCGAAGCATAAGAAATATTCTGTTTAATTGAGATAATTAATTTTCAGTTTTTATTTCGTTTCGATATTACTTTTATTATAAAATGATTAATTCATAAACGATGTCTAAAAATTTTACTTCAAATGAATTGTATTGTATAAAATTAAGCACATGAAACTTATTCTATTTGAATATTACATTTTAAACTGATTAATTATCATGATATTAAAATTTGACTGTAAAATACTTTTTGACCAATCTTACAACCTCATGCTGAATGTTATTATTAACAATGATATTACTGTAATTAAATAAAATTTAATATACCGATAAAATATTTGTTTTAAATTATGATTAGAATTATTGCCTTAAATTCAGACAGAAAAAATATAAAAGATAGTTATATAATATTAACAAGTATTAAAGCATTTAACAATTAAAAATTGAATAACGCTTACTATATAAAATATAACTCCATAATATAAAAATTAAATTAATATAAGATAGAATGAAAATAAAATAAAAGAAAGTACGAGAAATCATAAAAAAGATTAGAAATAAAATTTAAAAACTTTAAAATCTGATTGTATGAATAAGGATAAAAAATAGGTAGAATAACTAAAACAATAAATAGTATACACATAATGGAAATTATACGATGTAAAATTTTTTATAAGATGTATTTAAAAAAATGCTAAAATTAATTATATAAATACGTACGAATTTATAAAAAATATCTTTAATATGAATAGAAATTATATATGTCATAAATTATTAAAGAAATATAAAAAAAATATTACTAAATATATTGAAAAATGAAAATATTTATACAAATTTAAAGACTTTATGCTAAAAAGTCATACTAATTAAGAACGCAGTTTAATTTATTTATGAAAATCAATTTTGCACAGTAAAACGTTTTAACCCTTCTGCTTCACAGGAACTACATTCAATAAGTAACCGTATCTTTAAATATATAGATAAATTTGATAACCATTCGATGAATTACGCATACGCCCGATCGAATAATAAATTGATAATAAATTATAGATTTATAAAAGTACGTCTACAAATCCATCCACTGAACACATACAATCGCACACAGTCCGACATGAAACTACAGTAATTCAAGTTACAATGGCGCCTACACTTCTAAATAAAAAAAGCGCGTTATAAATATTTTACGACTTAGTGAGGAATGAGAAAAGTTATCAAGCTCGACAGCATTTGAAGGAAGAAAATATTTTTAAAAAGCTTCATGATGGCATTTCCCTTGCTCTTAACATTTATTATTGCCTCTACAATTTCATGAAATCGAAATTCATGAACATTTATTCGTAGTCTTTTACTTGGCTACGAGACAATCGCAATCCCGAGGACGATTACAGACATACTCTCATGCTTTTTACCGAATTCTTATTCATATGTATAATATTTCATGCCGTTGTCATTCTAAACATGCCATGTAATAAATATACTTGTGGAGTGAGTAAGATTAGAATTTTTTATCGTGAGTAATACAGTTGCAACGGTATAGAGTATATTTTTAAAGGACGCACGAAGTTTTAGCGTCATTGTTCATATCTAGATAAATTAAGGTTATTGATATTAATAATAAATACTTCTCTTATTCATTCTTAAGTGACATATTGATTCTAAAAAAGGAAACTGATTTTTTTGTGTAAGATGATAATTAATAAAATTACAAATTATAAAATTATGTAAATCATATTTTTTACAAATTCTCCTAAAATTGATTTCCATGTTTTTAAATATTTTCTTAAGTTTTCTACTAATTAGATTATATATAATTATTATTATATATACGTGAATTATTTTTATGTCAAATTACTAAACATGCCATAACTCGAATTAGCAAAATATTGATTAATCAAAATATTGAATTAAATGCTATTTTTATACTTGTGCCTAATTTTATATTTATGTTAGAAAATACTACATAGCATGCAATTATCCATTCAACATTAAATTGTTTACATTTAACATTAAATTACAATATTTTCAAAAGTATTTTTTTGCAAATGAGACAAATATTATTAAAAGTGCTTAGCTAATGAATGAAAAAAAATAGATAATTATTACTATTCAATTAATAAAATCAATTATAATAAATGGTATTTATTTATAATATATAACTTTTAGTATCAAATATTATGATATATCTATATTTATTATTTAATCAATTAAATTATATAGAAAAAATATTGAGTGTCATAAACTTTGATATTATTCTTTATTAAACGGTCCGACATGCAGTATAGTTAAATTTTTTTGATAGTAAATACAGTTTAGTTGAAGAAATCTGAATTATTTTAGATAATTTAATTAACTATCGGAACTGATTATGAAATATATAATAATTTAATGCACATAACAGCATTTCTTTCGAATTTTTGTTTGTAAGTACAACATATTATTATTGACGAAAATATCATGACTCTACATGCTATGTATAATCTTATTCATATATATAATGGATGTCTAAAATTTGTATCGCATTTATTTTAATTTTTCTTTTTCTTATTAATTTTTATTTGTATATATATAATGCTAACAGGATACCGTATCTCATAATATAAATTAAGAAGTTCAAGTAAAACATAAGAAGTCTTTGTGAGAAGAAAGGAAATTAGAGACAAGTTCGGAACATCTAATAATAGAAAGTTGAGGTAGCAATTCTCACATTTACTTGACAAATATAAATTTGTACATTCATTTACATGCTTTGTAGTATGTGATTTTTTTAACCCTTCAAGTAAGGTTTTGGAGTCGTATCTTCGTTACATGATACTATAATAGCAAAAATTAACTGGAGTTTACAGCTGACTTGTCGTCTTATTGATTCCACAATACTTGCATTTCAAATTCTCATGAAATTCAATTAAATTAGGAATCTATTAAGTGATTGTAAGTGAACTATTAAGTGACAATTAAGTAATTGTAATGAAATAAAATTTTCTAGTTGTCCTCGAAGCACGAAGAATAAAGACTGTAGCGATTAAAATTTGCCTAAATATATATTATAGTACTTATGTTGAAAGAATTTCTCGAACTTTCTTTTATTCTTTTAGTTACTCATATTTTAATAGAGCCAACAGTAATTCTTACACTCCATATAAGAAAAAGCTAAACGAATATATCATAAAGCAACAGTTGAAAAATTTTACACTTATAAAATTTTTACTTTTCCATTTACAGATAAATAAACTCAATTCTTATAGTTATTGAAATAAGAAAGTTTTGCCAATCGTATAATATCGAAATTTCATTAAAAATTTAATTTGAAAGTTCATTTGAATGTTCTCGATAATATATAACATCTGTTCGACAATTAATATTTTACTCTACATTTTAAAACAGTTACTTATGTATTATATACATAATTATTCATTCTTAACTTTTCATAAAAGTAAATAATAAAAAAAAATAATAATTAGTTTGATAATGTATTTGATATGATTAATCTAAATTGCATGGTAAAATTATATTTTCATCTACTTGAATATTAAGTTAAAAGTTATATCAATATCAAGTTAAAATCAAATTTAATCAAAATCAAGTTAAAATGTATATCAATATTTTTCAATATTAAAATAAGTAAAAAGTTGGTCTTTAAATCAACTATGATTTATTTATCATTTGTTATATTGTTTAAAATTTTTAAAAACTTTCCTTACCACATATCTGTATTTTTGTATTAATTATATTTTACAATTTATTCTACAAATATAAATATAGAATATGGCGCGCATTAATTCAAATAATACATAAAATGGATATTTGTAATTAGCTTATTACGTACACAACTTATATTATGATTATTATGTTATAATGATTATGATTATTATGTTATTAATATTATGATATTTTATTTTGATATTCTTACCAGCTATTTCAATGGTAATGAAAAATATGAATAACACTTGTCGAACAATATTATTTTGAAAAATTTAATTTTCAAGTTTATTATCAAGATTGAAACATATTTAGCATAAATGACATAAATACTGTACATATGATATTAAAAAAAATATATATATTACTTTTACAATTAGTTGAAATGTATTAATTGTTAGTTACATGTTTCTTACTCAAACATGTTCACCTATTGAAATATAAATATACTGTTATTATAAGAAAACGTTAATCTTTGTTATAATTCAGATATTTTATTGTAAGAAATTGCATTTCGGAATTTAGTAAAAACTTATATATTAAACTTGATGCTTTTGTGCTTTAAAATATTTAATACTTCGGTGACATTAATGACTGAATATTTTATTCTAATGAAATAATATAGTAGTTGCTTGCTACTTCAAATTCATTTAAATTCAATTAAATAGTGAAATATGAAAGATTTTTCATAATTACTTTAAAATTACTAAGTGCTAGCAATAATTTTAATTGCTATAGCACTTAAATTTTAAATATTACAATAGTAACATAAATTATAAAACGTTATGCTTTATATATTATAGCATTGAGAAATATTTTCGTGATTCAACTCAATTATTAACTTTTAACCGATTTTAATGCATTCTATTTATTATGAAAAAATATAATTTAAAAATCAAATATATTTTTCAAGTGTTCAATATTCCTTAAATTTCAGTGTATACGTAAATAAAGTTGTTTAGTTTTATTTTTCAATAATTCATTGCCAATGGGTGACAATGAAAAAGAAGAGTAATTATTCAGTTTTTAATATGAATAAAATGCTAAGTGTCAGGTAAATCATAAAAATTGATATTTTTATATCGACATGAAATTTTTTTTTAATAGAAAAGAATATTGTAGCAAACGATAATTTGCTATATTAAATAAAAGCAATTGGTTACAAATAAGGAATCAATACTGTTGCACTAGCTGCAGTCTGACTATATCCTGATCTGGCACTACTGATTTGTTCGAAATTTCACTTTTATTACGCCGATTCATATTATAAATCAATCAATAATTACGTTACAATACAAACCTGCCACGGATTAAAAATATTGTTTAATACTATGTTATCAATAAATAAGGTAAAATCAATAACTATAAAAGTATATCAGATTATGAAAATTAAAAGTTTTCACTGGTATTAATCGTCAAAATCCTTACATATTTTAATGAAATTGTCAAAGATCGTGATTAAACTCCTTAAGCATATTTTTCTTTTCAATTTCATTTTTACGGTAGCTCGAATAAGTGTACGGACAAAGTATAATATCGATTTCTCGAGCGCGTACGCAGTGAAAGTGAAGAATTCAGTCATAAACACCAAATGCAAAAATTCAAGCGACCTGCAACATAAGGGATCGATAACGCAGCGGAAAGAAATCTGATTAGCCTCATCCGGAGCGGGAGCAGCACAAAAAATAGGAATGAGCAGGACGCGTGAGCAGCAAGTTCGCGCAACCCCCCTAATCGCGAGCAGCCCAGTCTTCCTGCAAATCCTAAGCACTCGGTTAGCTCGGCGCGCGATAGCCGCGGCGCCTCTCCTACGACCCCATCGCCCAGCCCTTTGGCACCGTCGACTCGCGGTGTAACAACCTCCCCCCACCCCCGCCTACCGGCCACCCCCACCCCACAATTGAGTCCCCTTCGCGTTCCCTCACGCCCTCGTTCCCTCCGCCACAACCCCTCAGTCAGCCGCCCGTCCACCCATAAGAACGACCCCTACCGGAGAACCCTCGCGCCCTCCTCATCCCTCGGCCCCACGGAGCCACCCCTCACGCCAGGGAACCGATTGGTCGGCGGAACGCGCCGCTGCCGGGTCGCGGTGGGAGGGCATCGCGCGACCGCGGCTGCGCGCCCGGGTGAATCGAGGACGGCCGACATAAATTCTCTCGCACATGCCCGGCACGCTCATTACGGGGGCATGTTCCCGTGCGACGACGGCACCTCACCGCGTCACAGCCTCCCGCGCGATTCCGCCGTCGGAATAGTCGCGCAGGGCCCGCCACGGCCGACCGGAGCTTAGCCTCGAGTCGCCCTCCCCGCCATCGCACCCCTACCGCCGTCGTCCTCCTCCTCCTCTTCCTCCTTTTCCTCCTCCTCTTCCTCCTCGTCCACCACCTCCTCATCCCCCTCTTCCGTGTCCTCCTCATTTCGCCCGCAGTCCCCTTAGCCCCTCGCGCTCCTCCACAATATTCAGTCGCCCCCTCTACCCTACCAACCCGATCCAGAGTCCCGCTCTCCCCGTCGTGGCGTCGTTTCGGCGGCTCGGGAGCACGCCAGTCGCTGATTCCACAGGACTCTCGGCTCGCTCGTCGCCTCCTCGACGCATCTCTCGTCGCCTTCTCGACGCTCGAGAGGAGGGAAGCCCCAAGGACCTGCGCTCCCTTTCTACGTCCAGCCTCAATGCTTGGCCCCGCAACTCCAAGTGCAACAGTTTCGGACTGACCTGTGTGATATAAAGTGCAAACGAGGGGGGCCACATCGATAAGACTGCTTCGCGCTTCCTTCCATATTCACCCCTCGTCCGGGCAATGCGTCCATCGTTGCGGCTCCGCATCTGACCCGTTCCGAGTTCGATGACCCCGTAAAGTCGAGCCACACTCTATTGACGGCGAAATGTCTGCCCTCGACCAACGCCAGTGCTTGTACCCTTTGTCCAATTAACGAGTGGCTTTATTCCAAGTTGCAGCAGTTTCGCGCTTCGCACGCTGTAATCGTCGAACGATACTAGCCGTGATTTTCGGGGCGTACGTATAAAAATAAAAAACAGCATCGGCTGCCTAAGCTCTCCCAAAGCTCTCGTAAAGGGCGAGCGTACGGGACAGGTAGGAGGGCCCGAGTGCTCGTGCATTAGTCGCTGTCGCTTATCGTCTCTCTTGTGATGCCTGGCCGTGAGTTCGCCGAATTGCCTTGATAATCTCGGCCTCGTCGCGTGACGGAACTACATATAGTGCGAGGGACTCGAGCAGCAGCTGCGGTCGTGTCGCGAGAGGCACTCGACGAGCTGCCAAGGAGAGCTCGGCCGGACGAGTCGCCGCGTCTCGCAAGATTCGAGGGTGTTGCTGTGTCAGCCACCAGTACCCAAGGAACAGGATCACCAGCTTGCGGACGGCCCGGAAGATAGGCGCCAGGCGCGGCGGATATTGAGGCCTGCGGCGCCGACAGCGGGGCCGCCGCCGTGATTACATGTTCACGAATTTCCGTAAACCAGGTAACGATGCGCTCGCCAAAGTCCCGATGACGAGGCGCGTCGATCAGATCAATTATAACCGGACAACCCCAGCGAGCCGCTCGCCCTCGCACAGCTCTCCCAACTACGCCACGGGGCTGACAGCCAAGCGATTATGCAGCTATTACGAGCTGAGCTTATTGCGACGTGCACGAGTGTGCAGGAAGCGGAGCCCCGCGTTGCGCGCTCCGCCCGAGCGACGAGTGCTCGCTAGAATTACGCGAGCCTTCGCTCGGAGTCTCGCCACGGGTCGTTGACCCCGCGCGACTTCTTCTTGTCCGAATGCGTTCGCGGCGAAGCTTTTAATTATTTGGGACTAGGCTTTATCGTGGACTTCCTTTCGAGATTACGTGGAGCGATAAGCGTGTGCCACTTGACCTCGCTTCGTAATGTTTCATGCTAAATTGTGATTCGCAGCATTGGGAATTCGTGCGCGAATGCGGTGTGCATTTTAATTTTAAATTTTCCACCCTGCTGTATGTAAAATCTTTCATTTGTTATTCTGGAGAGCTGAAAGTACGAAAGGCTAAATAAAAGAAGTCTAATGCTGGGTGTACGGAGCCCTCCAATCGATAGCCCCTCGTCTCTATTCAACAATTTAGTGCGATAATGATTATGTGGGTAGCTTGGCTATTCGATCATTGGGGCTTAAGACTGGAATACTATAAAGCACACACGATCGTAAATAAAAATCAAACGTCAATCTCGTATATTTGTAATCTGTGTCTCCGTGATTACAGAACACTTTCTTCTACACTTCTCGCACTTTGTCCAAGAGAACAGAGACAACAACAAAATTAAAATAATAATGCACGCGTGAGACTTATGAGAGATGAATAGAGTTAATGCTGTCATTGCTCTGACTATAGAGACTAAAGTTCTAATAAGAAAAGGCCTATAGTATGCAGTCGTTAATGTACAAAACTCTCCGAGTTTGAGTCCTTGAGATCGTGCATTTCTTGAAATGGAAAAGTTTTATTTTCTTCTCATCTGTCAAATCTACTTGGCTTTATATTAATGGACACAGAAACTCATATGGCCCTTAGACCAATAGTCAATTTAGTAACTTACCTATTTGTTTCTTTCACAATTAATTTTAACCTTACGCACGTTCTTTGATAATGCAATTATACCAGGTAACAACTAGGCGATAACTTAAAATCAGTTCTAAATATTATTTATATATATATATATATATATATGTTAAAATTTACTACTTACTATCACTATTAGCATTGACTATTAATAAGTAGTCTTGGCCTTCAGAATCGTAGAAGTTGCCACAGGGCACGTGACGCGCTTTCAAAATGACGCGAGTGACAGGATTAGAGTCGCGACAATTTGACACGCCGAAGGCCAAGATACATTTATTTGGCGTCCATGCAAGAGCACAAAAAGTAAATGAAAAAAAAGGGAAAGAAAGAAATGCGAATACAGGGAATACGATATGCCAATGTATCCCGCAAATTTTCCTAAGATATTCCCAATGAGTTTTTGATCGAACAAATTCGCTGCAGCTTCGCGCATTTTTGTACTCAATCAAACGCCAGCTGTGGCATTTGGATGACGTCCAAAATGTATCTCTTACCGCTGTTTTCTTCCGACAAAGTTTTACCTAAATGAAAAATGGCTTGAGTAAGTTAGGAATTCTGCAGAGGAAATTTTACATATCTGAAAAAAGTTAATTTTTATTAAGCAGCTCGTTTCGGTTGTGGAGAAAATTTTAATATATTCAAAATTAATTTAACTTTGCACGAATTAACCAACTACGGAGTAAAATTATTTCCTTATTACGTCCCATTAAAGGCAAGCCTTTCTTTTTAATCGAAGTAAATCGCCTTTGTCGCTCGTTAATACTGTCAGCTTGTAAATTATCAAATTCAGCATCTATTCACTTGAATATTACGCTTTTCTTAGCCACAGAATTTTTTCGTGTACCTCGATTTCAAACGTCCCATTTCTCGTGCAAAGTGCGAAGCCACATCGCTCTCTTAGTAGCAAAAAGAAAAACCCCTTCACAAACAACTACACTATACGCACACACACACACATATATATATATGTTTATTTGCTTTCCCCGTCTTAGTCGCAGGTATTGACTCTTCGGGTGGCTCAAAAGCTTTTCTTCGCGAATGATTTTCTCTCACCATAATAGAAATATCCCTATGAGAAAAAGCATAAAGAACGGTCGCCCGGTCAAAACGATCCATTCATGCGACCCCGTAAGATCGATACCTTTGTCGCACACTGCTGAAAAACCCTCCACCGTCGCTCTACTTTATTACAGCAAACGGCGCATCGCGTAAGCTCGGCATCTCGGTCGCGTGCAAACCCGCGACTACAGCACTTTACTTACGACCGGCCGCCGGACAGTTGAGCTCCGCACTTGCTGACGCTCACGAGAAGTCCAATACTAGCCACCTGACACGCAACGGCTGCCGAGGAGGTCGATAGACTTCCTCGTGACCCGCGTACCAATGTCCCGGCGAATGGGGTACTACGCTCGCTCGCCAGAGCGCCCTTACCGACCGCGTTAACTTTCGAGCATAATTTGGCTAATTTTTACGTCGGCAATCCCTTGGCTTTAAACGCGGCTAGGGAAGTTGCTCTTAAAGCCGTAACGAGGAGCCGCAGAACAATACTTACGAGCGGATAGAGGAACGCGAGAATTGCACAGCCGAGGAATCGTCCTACCGAGTAAGGTAAAGGGAATTCATCACCTCTTATGTTTAACTTTGGTCTTAGCACGGGTTGTCATCCGGTATGTACACTTGCACATTTCTCGCCCCACGACGTGGCTGCGGGATGGGGGATAGAATTGATGATTGGCCTGACGCTCCAGACGTTTGACCATCTGCGAACGTAGTTTCGGGGGATAAGCGAAGTGAGGATATACGTGAAGCTGGCCACTCGGGATCTAACTGCATAGTCTTGTGCTGGCAATGACGAGATGAGGAAGAGGAAATGTCACGGTGTCGACATCCTATATATTAGCTGAAGCGCGCGGTCAAAAGAAGCCTTTGAGTAGCCAAAGTGCAGACTAACTTTTTTGCAGATTCTCTACACCTCGGCACTTACTGCTCGAGTCAATGCTCTATTGGGACTATAATTAATAAAGTATTCTTTAACAGCAGTTAATAATGATTTTCATTCATGTTAAAGGTCTCGAGCTAATTTTAATGTTAGCAGCTTGTAATCCTCGAGTTTTTTTTTATTCATCGGGCGGTAGCTCATTATGACACTTAATGGTAGTCCATTTTTTCCGAAAGGATAATTAAATGGAGTATCGACGCGAATAACACAATGCTTTAAGAACTTTCAAAAAAAATATATAACAGCCTATGTAATGTAAAGAATGTCAGAATTAATATGGCTAAAGTTCGGTAAATTACCTAATAACTATGCACATCTTAATGTAGACGTAGATGCATGTCGAGTCGAGTCGGGTGCCTTTCCTTAAGCACGTTACTTATACATAGATATATTATCTAAAGTACTTGTGCTTTGCATACTATATCTACGTAAGTGCTGGGTTTGGTCGAAAAGAGTGTCTGAGTAGACTCGGCATGTATCTACGTGCAAACTGAGATACGTTACTTATATTATGTCACGACTTTTAACTCTACTTTGCTCAACTTTTTTAACGCTTAAAAGTAAGTTTAAAATTTTTCCTAAACATTTTAATATTTTCTGCGATTTACCGTAGAATAAATTTATAAATTTTTCGACTTATGAGAGTACATTCAATTACATGATCTTAATTCTCATAGTAATATAATGTACTTTGTAATATAATGTACACGAGGTATTTATATATTTTTTTATCGATCGCAAATGCATCCGATAGATCAAAATCAAAATTTCTAATAATGTCTAATAATAATACTACTACTAATAATAATAATAATAATAATAAATTCTATTCTATCAATAATTAATCTAATACTTATGGTCTTTTAGATTCAAAAGTGAATATTGTTTGCACCAAAGGTCTAATTATTACAATTAGTACAGTTGAATGTTTTCTTTACTTAAATAACGTCATTTAATTACATATTTCTAACTAAGTTGAAAATGATTAATTACTAAAAGCTGTGACATTGCAGATGAGAGTAAAAATGCAGTGTCAGCATTGTTCAATGAACCGTACATTGACATTTACTTTTTATAATGTGAGGATATATCGTTCATTAAGCTTAATGTCAAGTTAACTCATTCTTTTCATCGTGGGTTGATAAATACCATATTTAAACAATTAAAAAGGATTTTATTAATAACAATGTTAAAATCAATGTTAAAATTTTCATATAGCATCAAGCACATTTAACATAGAATGATATTGTATGACATTGATGTAAGTCAAAAATTGTTCGAGAATAATTTACTCGGTCTGTGAATCTCGGGTATATCTACGTTAAGTACTCTATAAAATCATTAAGTTTAATGATATATTATAGTCCAATTATGGGAAAAGGAGAATTTAAAAGGATGGCAATATATGTTTCAATTCATTTGTATCCATTACATTCTTGGCAAATCATTATTAATGTTAAATTAACGTGAAATATTATTAAAATAAAATAAAATTGAAAATATTTTAATTTTTAAACAGTAAACTATGTACATTGTATGTAAAAACTTAACTACCGCAATATATACCGATATTATCAGTTTAATATTTCACAAGAAAACAATTTTCTAGCAAGTAATTAATAATCTTGTTATTCAGAGGAAACTTTAGATCATCATTTAGAGTGAAATTATTTAGTGAAAACCTTTAATATAAACGATTTTTAAGATATTGTTAATAAAACATATCCAACCAAGGATTTTACTAATAGTTCCAGTAATACATTTCTATACTTTTGTGGCTTCTCACTTGCATAGTATCAGGTTCTCGAACTATTCACCACTTACGTGTTTCTAAAATACTAATACATAAGCCATAGAAGCTTGTCCCTTTTATAATTTAATTCAAATTTATCCGTTAAATTAATTTATTTATTAAATTTACGTGATCTATACAGACATAAGATGATCTATCCACATGCCTACTATGATGTACATTAAACAAAAGAAGTATCAAATATTTATTTATTTTACCGATGGACTCATAAATCATTAGTTATGAAATATTTAATTACAATAATACATTGACATGTACCGCGTCTATTAATATATATATATATATCAAGTGGCAATACTTTGTAAATAAATTTTTCGTACAATTTATTTATCCCATGTATTATTTTAATGTATACAACAGCAATTCTGGCATTAGCATTAAATGCACTTCAATGTGATTTCATTAGACATTCAGGCGCGTCCGTGCAGACACAATTTAAACTCGTCGATCCTCGATTTGCCAAGTCAAGCGGCCAGTGCTTTGCGCTTTGCTCACTTCGTCGATTTCATGAAACTAAATACAGATTAGCAAAAAGCTGGTACATCGAACTATACTGAAGTTACCATTGCAGTACTCTACTAATCAAAAACTCAATCATAGCATAGAACTTGAAATACTTTTCGATTACGTAACATTTAAGATTAATAAAATAAAATGAAACGCGAGATTCATTCCCATGAATTGCACTATTTTTTAGAATACTTTATTATCGAGTTTCAATGCAATAGTGAAAGTAAATTTTTTAACATTTAACTAAGAACTGATTAAACTTATCTAATGAAGCTTTTGCTCTCATTGTCAAGATGATAAAATAAGTACAACCAATCTTGATATATGCAATAAATAATGCCTGTGCATAGGCAAATAGCATTATATTAGCAAAAAGATGTTTAAAGCTTTTACTTTGAAATTAAATTACAGTTTTATTCACTTGTACAAACAGTGCGAAGTCTAATTAACGCGATCTTTATCCTTAGGCACATAAATTACTTACATCATAAGCAAATTCTTCGCCAGAAGGATAAATTATGTCGTGTGTAGAATAGCGAAAAAAGCATTTGGACAAGAATAATACAGGGCATCGTCGCCTTAAGCTGGAGTAAAGCTAAATTATCGTCAAGGCATCGCTCTCTGCGTGTAAGAGCTGTCGACAAGAGTGTGACAAGCGCTCCTCAACAACGCTTTGAAACTATATCACGTTTATACGTAATCATAAGCGTGCGCGGAAGAGGCAAATTTATTAAGCTTCGTCATATTAACGATAATAATTTGCACACAAGCGCATACAGCATTTACGTTTGCATATCCATGAGCGCGCGCGCGCGCGCGCACACGTACACAAATCCCACAGCGTACAGACGCGCGCCTGTAATTACGTATCCACTTGCTGTATGCGGGTTGGTGTGTGCTTGTGTGCTGTTGTGTGCTTATGTGCTGTTGTTTAAGCGCCTTTATTTTAGTATTTTAAAGCCCGTACGATTTCGCGTTTTACAAAATATTTTACACATGGATCCTTGAATTGGATCATTAAGTCCATGCAAATCAAACACCTGAAATAGAAAACAAAAAAGGTAAAAAAACAAAAGAGGCATAAGCGAAACGAAAGATAAGCGGAAGGGAAAAATGAGCTGGCAATAAGTGCGAAATGATGAGAAGGCGAACGACACGGTGGAGCGCTGCCGTGAACAATCGAGTCAAGCTTCGGCCAGCATCCGAAGATCAGCTCCGAAGATGCTGTCGACTACCAGAGCTCCGAGCGATTATTTCCACGAATGTTGAGTCGCGCTATTGGAATAGGATAGTGGGTGGGTGGGGTGGTCGGTCCGTATCGACCGCGAGCTTTCCTCGCGAAATAAGGTCGGGAGGAAATGCGCGGCAGCCTTACTCCGACTTACTCCTCTTTACTTCAATGGAAGATAGTCCAACCAACTCAGCTGGCGCAATGTCAGCCAAACAAGGTATAAAACAAATCAATTATACCTTAATATGTCGAAGCCCTGATTGTATAATTGAACTTTGTTAGTTATTAAATCCCACGCAGCTGCATCATGATTATCCACATATCGTGATATTTTTACGAGACGTCACAGATATGTGTGTGTGATCACGTGTGCACGCACGTGTGTGGATACTTTTAATAAATATTTTCAGTCCTATTTTTCTAGGCCCAATGCGTATTTATTATAATTCTTTTGATGCTTTATTGTAATAGTGTTTTTCACAAATGCCTTGTCAAAATGAAAACGGTGGCATAATACTTCTGCTAGAAATAGAAATATTAAATGAAAGAAAAAAATAGAATACGTAATGATACGAGGAGACTTTTAAGACATTTATGAGTATTTCGATGGCGTCTAGAAACCAGAAAACCAGACGTGATTGCTTTGGATTGTTCTTTTTGACTCTCTCTCTCTTTCTCTTTTTCTATTTCTCTCATTCTTCGTTTGTATAGGTGGGAGTGTATTTATATATATATATATATATATATATATATACACATGTATTTATGCACATTTATTTATCTCTCTCGCTCTCGCTCTTTCTTTCTCTCTCTCTCTCTCTCTCTCTCTCTCTCTCTCTCTCTCTCTCTTTCTTTAATAGTACTTGTCTACATTATGATAATTTAAAGATATATTATACTCAAAGAATATAAATTTCTTCATAATTCAATAGCTAATTAGCATTACAAAAATATTCTATAATATTATGTATTTTTTATTATTTGTAGACTAACAGAAAATTATTGAAAGAAGATATAAATAAAAACATTTTAATCTTTTTTTTTGTTTGATTTTGTGTTTTGACTTTTTAACCATAGAACTCCTAGAATCTGTATATTCTTAATAATTCATTAGAAAATAAAAAAATATTAATTATTAGCAATTATTATTTACTTATAAGAATTAACTACTCCTGGTAAGTACAATTTTACTACTAAATTAAAAATACTAAAATGAAAATAGTAAAATGGATCAGAATTTTATTTAATATTTATTGTAATAAATATTATCTAAAACTCATAGAATACATCTTATATAATAAATATTACTATCGGTCATTTTATATTATAGTCACTTTAATAAATAAAGGTTAATCAGCATTCAGAAAGATTGCTGTCGTTTAAATACGAGTTCACTAACTTTTACACATACGATCGATCGTGCAGGAAGTCACTAGCCGGATTAATTATCCAGTACTCTGCATTGTAGCCACAAATGAATTTTGCACTTTATATGTGTGTACGTATGCACTTTTGCCTTTTCCTTCTTCCTCAACTGCTCTCGACCTTTCACTTTATCTTACTTTCTTCCCCCACTCTTACTGAACTTTATTTTCATCGGAATACGTGCAAAAAATCGATATTATATATTTTTATATTATATTATATATTATATATAATGTATTTTATTCAAAGCTTTCAAAACTTATTTAGTCTGAAATTCTCGTGCATCAGTTTTAATATAACCACATTCATATAAAAAATTTTTAAATTATAAAAAAGGAATAGAATTATAACACATAACTATATGTTGTTACGTTCGTGGTTATGTATTAATTCTTTTATTAAAAATGGCAATAATATTTAGAAATTTATTCATTTAACAATCGAATATAATTTCTTAATATTGAATGCTAGATACAATTGCTATTACATTACCGTATATGCGCATATAAGTATATATAATTGAGTATATCAAATAAACATTTAAACCTTTCAATTTATATAATAAAATTGTTGATTTATTTTAATTAGCTATAAAATATATATAAAAAGAGATTGAAATTAAACCACATGTAAATACGTTGAAATATTTAATAAACTAATATTACTATCTATATGCTGAAAATTATGTAAAATTGTATGTAAATATATTACCAATAAAAATACAATAAATAAATAATAGTAATTCAACTAACGATTAAATAAAACTTGTATCAAGAATTAAGATTAGATGGAATTACTTGGGAAAACTATTGAAGTAGTTTCAGACTAGATTTCCAATTAATTTGACTTTGTTAATACAAAAATTAGCATATTTGTTAAATTTAAATTGAGATTTTAAATAAGTCTTAATCAGATTTTAATAAAAATGAGGAAAGACATACTAATATATGATGTTAATTTTCAAAATTTCACACAATCGAAGCTGGGCTAAACAAATTTCTGTTTGCAATCTTACTTCTCATATCATTGTACATTAATTTAGTTTCATTTTAACTCCTTAATCTCATATTATTAATCACGTAATCGCATGAAAAATAATTTTATTTAGAACAAAGGCACAATCGATAATACAACTCAAGGGCTTGTTTAGTTTTTGCATCTCGTCTTACACCGAATGGCAAAAGAACCATCGCTACATGCACTACACCAGGATAAAGCATTCGACACATCTTTTGTATTTGTTTATTTCTTCATGGGCGTACAATTATTGTTATACATCTATGTTGCGAGTCCACTAATGCTATTACTGTTTTTAATGTACAAACATTAATTCCATTCGTGTAATGTTGTGAAAAGTAAGCTTACGAGATATTTCAACCTTTAGTGATTATGAGACAAATAAAAACACAAATATAATAATTCAGCGTTGAATTACTTTACAGTAGTTGTTTATTATTACGTTTCTGCTTTTTTTTAAATGATCCAGTAAATAATCTCTCTCAAGGCAATATTTTCATCTTATAACTTTATATAAACTTTTGGATTAAAGATATCCTAATTCACATTTGATTCTGTTGTCAAGAAATGTTTAGTAAACAATATGTTCAATTTTATTCAAATTCTTCTATATTCGGATATTATTTACTTCTATATTGAGTGATATTATATATATATATATAGGTCAAAATATATTTTTAACAATAAATACAAATTGTCGGCAGTAAAATCAAATTATTTCAGTGTATATGTACTTTTTTATGATTTTATAATTTTCAATTTCATTTTTCTCATTTATCTGTATATATATATGTATATTTATATTTGTACGATGACGAACACGCATAAATATTTGTATAAAGTATATGAAATTTAAACTTTTATAAATTTTAAATAAAATCTCAGAATATATATTATAAATAATTTTATCTATAAAATATTTTTATCCACATAAAAAAATTGAATTGATCGATAAAACAAATCTTTTATAAATCTACATATTTTAGGAAATTCAAGTATGTATAGAATTTTGAAAATATGTTGAAAAAAAATTTAATTTGTTAAAATCTTATCAGTATAAGTTTTAAAAGCATTTGGAAACGTGGAATAAAGTAAGAAAACTGATTCACACGTAAACAGATCAATAAAAGGTAGATAATACGGTAAACATACATAAAATTCTGTCGAAATATAGTATATACATCACATTTTCACTCTATTAAATCGCAAGAAGCCATTATGTATTCGAACATTGATTCAATATTTATAAATTACTAATTTTTTATTACATTCAACCAAAAATAATCTATTTACTCAATATTTAACTCACTCACTCGTATAAATAGTATAATTAAATTTTTTTTAACTATCAATTGCAATTACAAATACAAAACAATAAATTATTAGATATATATTTCTCCAAATTTAAAAATTAATAAAAGTTATTGATGTAACAAAAAAGTTTAACTAAATTTCTTCTATACGTATTCACATAAAGTTTTCAAATAATTGAATATCTTTTATCAACGTTTATTTTATATTTGTATCTCAAAATAAAAGTAGAATTTCATATTAAAACTTTGATCACGAATCGAAGTTAGTGAATATTAAATTTTCTACATCACTTCAGACTTACTTGTATTTGTTACTAAAATACTTATAATACATTTAATGAATAATATTTTTCAATAATAATCTTTCAATTGATCACTATTATAAATATAAAAGTTTTAAAAAGTTATCAAATATATTAAAAGTTATAAAAAGTTGGCTTAAATATTATAAGATAATATAGATAGTACAGATATGTATTAAAGTACGTATAAGTACATTCGGATTTATCGAGTCTAGTAGTCAGGCATAGCGTCTATTATTACTACGCGTACTATTTTGGAATTTACTATTTAGAAAAATTAATTTTAGAATTTACTAAAATTATAAAATGTAAAAATTATATAATGTAAAATATAGATCAGACTCAATTTATAATAAAAACAAAAGATGTTTATTTGACTATCAAACTATTATTGACATTTATGTAAATTTCAATTTATTAAATAAAATTTAACAACTGATTTTTAAAAATTTATGATTTCTTGGAATGATAACTTTGTTACATAGCTTTTATTAGAAAATTTATGAAATAGAACTTGTTAAATTTTAAAATTACATTTATTAAAGTTATATTTCATATATAATATTTTAGTTTCACTGTAAAAGTTGTATTCTATATTAAAATTTTTTTAAAAATATATTATTTGAAACAAATTTAACTGCTTCTATAAGAATAGAAATATTATTAATGGATTCGAAATAAAGAGAACATCAAATTTGCAATTGTTCGTTAATGTTTAATTTTTTCTTTAAATAGTGAGTCATATTTTGAAATCCTTTAAAATATAAATTTTGATTTACTAAATCTAAAATAATATCCATTTAAATGAAAAAATTAAAGTTTAAATATGACGCATTTAGAATACATGATATTTGCTAATAATTTTATTAAAATCCAAAACAACTTCTTATAATACATATTCATAAACTAATTACAAAATTATATCTTTATTATTATTAACATTATATTTTCAATATTATTGTTTAATATAACTTATAATTTATATTTTGTAATATATATTTAATATATTTTATATTATCATAAAAAATAAAAATCTTGCAAAAATGGAAACGTCTCTACAAATAACTTATATTTAAATTTATATGTAATTGATGTTTGTTTGGTCAACTTTATTAAAACAAATGTGGCTAAAATAAGACATTATTATTAAGAAGAAATTGTCCGCTAGCAAACATAAAAAATATATAAACCATCGTTGCAATTTTTCATTCTATATTATTTGACACCAGAAATATTCAACGAAAAAGTATTAAATGGTGAAAAACGCTGCGCGCGCACTCTGGTCATAACATAGCGCTTTCGAATCGTCGGCCATTAATTTTACGTCAATTTAATGCGATTATCCGCAGATGAGTCGAGATGACTAAAATTAATAACTAAAAGCCCGTATATAATTGTAATGAATTGTTGCTCAATATAACGATCAAACCAACTTTAGGCTTCGTAAATACCTCAATTATATTCTTACGTTTCGCACCATCTTATTTATATTAACAGCGACATGAAATTAATTACACAATCTGATTGCATATGTTCGATCAGTCCGAAAATAATGAACAGTGATAATCTAAACATAAAGAGAACTATATTTATGTATGAGCTTGTTCCAGCCGAATACGTAAAACCGATCGATTCGGCTTTTAGTTGCTCCTTTTTTCATCGTCCTTTGAAACTTTTAGAAGCCTTTTTTAACATTCTAACCATATTTTATACTTTGAACTTTGTTGTATATCATGATCGATATAATAATCTATCACAATGATCGAATAACAATTGTGTCTATATTTTATTAACATGGCTGATACATATGTAGTGATCTGCACTGAATTCAAATGATTCATGATCAAACATAAATAGCAATCATTTCATTCATAGAATACAATATGGAGAAATGGTTGTATATACATTTTGTATGCAACGATATACAAGATTTTTATTAAATATTCATTCAAAGATTTTTCAATTTATTAACACGTTTGATTTTATAAGATAATAAAAAAGTATTTGCATAAAATATTTACATAAAGTACATAAAACTGTAGAATGCTTCAAAAATATATTCTTATAATATTATCAAAAAATTAACTTCGCTTCTATTAATAAACTGTTCTTATTTTACGTTTACGAATTATTTTATAGTTACATCTAAAAAATAATAAGCAAATATACAAACACATATATTTACATCGTTATTTTTTATATTTCTCAATTAATTTATACTATAATATAAATTCATATAAAAGCTATCATGTTACACAAATCTAAATGTAAATTTACATATTTTGTCTTAATAAGATTTATAGTTTCTATAATTTTAATAATCTTTGGATAAGTATAAACAAGCATTTTAAATATCTTGGCTCAAAAAAGTAATATAAACTTATAATATATAATATATAATAACTTATAACTTATAATATAAACTACTACAAATATGTTATTAAAGTGAAATTTTAAATATATTAAATTTTCATTTTATGTAAAAATAGAATCTGAAATATTTTTTATATTTAAAAGCCTTTGAATTATAAACGTATATTATATTTTCGTACGTATTTCAATTCAATTACTTATAACATAAAAGTCAAACATTTAATGATACAGATAAGTTTGCATAAGAGTTAATAATATTTTAAATAATTTATTAATTTTATATAAGCATCTATAATTCGAAAGTACATATGAATAGTATTTTTATTATGTTACATCTAAAAGTTATATGTTTTACTTAAAAAATAGTTTACCTTACACATTGTATATTTAGTTTTTAGTTATGTAATTTATTGATTATATAATTATTAACTTTTGCCATAAGCTTTATTGTACAATTTCTTTATATAGATTCTTTAGTATTCATTTATTTACAACGAATTTATAAGAAAAGCTTCTTTTTTAACTAAAAATCTCATTACACATTTAATTTCTACGATTAATAGTATCTTTAGATATTACCTATTTTGTAAGAAACCGTTCAGTATCATTAACAACAGAAGTTTTAAGCACATGACTTTCTTGGTTTAAAAGTAAAGTAAAATCTTCTTGATTAATCGTTTGTCTTGCTTACTTTGTTGGCGTATTTATATTTAAGATAGATTACAATGACTTTAAATTATTTCGGACTTTTTCTTGGCTGTTGTAGTCTTTATCTTGACAGAGGTTTAACAGATGCTCCTCATTGTATGATAAACTGTAAATCTTTTCTGTAGAAATACGAATTCAATATGATATATTTTAGAATTCAATTTATAATCCTCCAATTGTGTCTATATTGATTATTTGCCAGAAGTTCACTGCAAAATAGTTTCTATAATAGTCCATCAAAACAACATTAAAATATAAATTAATAGATTAAAAACATTAATTGCGTTCTGAGTAATTATCGATGTAAATATATCAATACGTAGAATTTGAAAATATTCGAAATTTATTTTAAAACGAAGTAAGAAATAATAATTTTCTATTATTAAAAGATTACATATTTTTTATATGATATAAAATAATATTTATTTGATTTTTTTTTTTTTTCATAAGATAAAAGTAATTATTTAAACATAAAATTAGATAATAAAACCACAGTTAGTGTAAACAATATATTTATTTTTATATATTTCAAAATAATTCAAATTTATATTTTTAATAATTTTTAATAGTTTTTAAATAGATTTAAAGTATCTCCTTAGTTTTATAAAGTGAATGTTACTTTAATTTTTATTTAGAATATAGAAAGATCGTTCAAACAATTCTTATTTAATCCATGTATAACAAATGCGTATATATTTACTTTTAATTTATGGTGAAAATTACTTAAAAAATGTTTTTTCTATGTCTAGATTTTATATAATAATTTTAAAACATCAAATAAATGATTTTTAAATTTAATAATATTTCTTTTAAATACAAGTTAACATTTATAAAGCATTTTAATAAATGTTAATATAATAAATATAATATAATGCAATAAAGATAATTTACAAAAAGTTGAAAAATCATCTATTGTGCATTCTAATATTTTTACAATATTGTTAAATAAGTTTATATTAGTAACTCCAAAATACATTCCTTTCGAAAATTTCAATGTCGATTTTTTTTCTTCAATTACATTTTAGAAAATATTTAACATTTATACCAAGATAATTACATTGTTTCGAAAAAACTAAAACAATTACAAAATAAAACAACATAAAATATTTAAACAATATCATAATATCTAAAAACTATAGCAACATAATGTAATGAAATCATTAGTGCCCGGTACATTACATGGCCAGTGTCATCACAGAGCTAAATCTCCAGTTTTTGAAATTTTCTCCGTCATAACTTGCATACTTATGTACTCTCACATTAATATATTATTTATTTAATTATAAATATTGCTCCGATACAGGAGAATTACACCTGCAGTAATCATAATTAGTCATATGTAGCAAATTTAGTTATTTAAATGATATTTAAACAGAAAAAAATATATTACAAATTCAATGAAAGTTTAGTCATATCATTTAAATTTAGAGTACATTCTAAATTGATTAAATTAATTAATATTGCAACATAATTAGTTTATCGTACATCATGAGATATCATCGCACAATAAAAAATTATCCTGTAAGAAAAGTAAACATTATACTGGTTTATTTTAAAAACAAAGATATTTGATTACTATTTTAAAAGTTTGTCGAAAAATGATTGCACATACTATCTACACAATTTTAAATGCTGTAAAATTATTTGATTTAAACTAGAATTCTATACATTTCATAAGCCTTTATAGATTAGAAAAATATGTTATATCTGAAACAAATGATTTGAAAAAATTTAATAAAATTGATTTAATAAACGTATTACGATTTAATACATAATTTAACAAACGTATTGAAAGAGATTTAACTTTTTCTTAAATATATGCATTAATTTAAAAATTATTATTTTATGAATATCATTAAAGTAATGATAATAAATTATATTAACAAATCAGTATGACTAAATTTTATAAAGAAGAATTTGTCAACGTCATGATAATTTGAGCCTTGTGGCAATTAAGCGAGACATTTCAGTTTAAACAGACGTTGTTTTGCTAATTCAGCAAGTTAAGAAAATTTATAGTCGTACTTATTATTAAAGTAATATTCCTTTCAATTTTTCTTATTATAAGTATATTGGCTATCTTACAATTATTTTCAAAACTACTTTGCAAAATATGAATATAATAACGTTAAACTATTATTACCTTTTAAAAATTGAACGCCAAATGACCATTTAAATATAATGTAACATAATAAAAATAAGTTTGCGTCATTATTTTATATCGTATGTTTATTCACACGTGAGTGTAATTAATGCTTTATGCTAAGGAAAGTTTTATAATCGGAGTATAAAAAATAATTATTTATACTTTTTACAATATATAAGAAAAAGTAGAAATAAAATAACATTAATTATTTTACAATTAAAGCATTTCATGCTTTTAAATACAAAAATTATTTATTATTTTAATTACCTACAATAATCGTAGATAATTAAGTAATAAAAGCTACAACTATTAAGGATTGAACTGCTAATATATTAATCTTTAATTCACGTTTAATATTTAAAAGTATTTTAAAAATATTTGAGTAAAAATTTTTAATAATTTATAAATCAACTTCAATGACAAATGTAAAAATAGCTCAATACAAACGATTAAGATTTTTCATAAAAATATTTTACTAGGTTTCGGCAAATTTTATTAACATAAAATCAATATAACCATGATGTTTCTGTCTGGAAACATTTATATAAATTGAAAGATTAAAATTTTTTTTATAAATATTTTTATTCTCAAAATTATACAATAGTTTTTCTTAGTGAGAAATCTATATTTCACACATTTATGGTCATCCTATACTGAACGATGCGATACGTCCTACATTAATGTGGTAAAACAAGTTTCGCTTCTCCGGCAAAAATTCCTACGACCTTCAGAATAGCAAAGCGATTTTTTCATTTCCGGAGTAAAGTATGTTGGTATTCAAAATGCTTTTGAAAGCGTAGGCGAACAAGTTAGAGGCCAAGTGAAATAATAAAGAAAAAAATGAACTGCTCGATACGAAGCAAAATGAACTTTTTTTATCCACTAAGACATATTAATGTTTTTATTTCTTTTTTAATAGTTTAATCTCCAATTCGAAATATAAATTGACAAGAAATCTTATAGGACATAAATAATGTAAAAATTATGTATAAAAGTATTTTCGCTATTTTAAGATTATATTATTTTCTAAATGATATAACTACAATGATATTATGAAAATGCTTCCTTGAAGCTATATTTATTTTATATAAATAGAAAGAGTTATGTTACTATACATTTTATAGAATTCTATCATTTCACTTATATAAGATTATTCGACATAATTATTATTTTAATACAACCATCAAACTTGCATCTTAATCTTAATTACTTTACATTCAAGTAAAAAATTATAAAATTTTAGACAATCATAGATAATTATTGTCAGTAATAAAATCATATAATAAAATAATCATGCTGATCATCATGAAATGACATTTTATTGATTTATAAAATAGAATACAAAGGTGAAATAATATAATATAATTAACTCAAAAAATAGAAAAAAAAATTATACTGGATTCTTAGGACGACGCAATACTCAGAATTATGTATTTTCGGACATTTCTTTCGACAATCATATAATAACGAATTTAATAAAACAGTGCCTGGTTAATAAATTTTATTAACTAATGCACAATAGCCTAGTATAAATCTTTTTAATGCAAATTTAACGTCTTCGCGTAACCAATTATCGAGTGCATGTCGAACGTAATGTGTTTTGCAACCTCAAGTGCAGCATTCAAAAAGGTGAATAGCACAAAATTGTAAATGTGACTTGTCCGATGAGGATGGTGCGCTGCATTATCAGGATATGCACTCGCGAATGGGCGGATCCGCGGAGTTAGGTTAGGTTTCACAATCCGTGTGGGTGTTGGCGGCGAAGGCATACGGAAAGTTGGGAAAACGGACTCGTATACGAAGCCGAATTGGTCGCTCGGACGGCTGACCCTAAATAGGACGGATGTATTTATTTATTCCGCGGGATGACCGATCGGTGGGTAAGAAAAGTGATGCGCTCATATGCGATACGTGACGAACAGATGGACGAGGAGACGGAAGGACGATGCCAAAAAAGAGAGTCGACTACCTGTACATATTGATTGGCCGACCAAGGGGCCGCGGGGGAAGTGGGGTCGATCAATATGAATTTAACGAACTGTACAGCCTGTGTTAATGATGCTAGATATATTTTTGAATAATCGAATTTCATATGGCAAAAAATTTTATTTTTATTATTATTTCTTTTTATTTTTGTTTGTGTTCGTTTTTTCGTTTTTAACACGAAATCATAAAGATTTTCACTTTTTATGTGCATTTCAAGTCACTGAATGTATAAAAGTACTGTTAAGTTGCTTTCAAATATTTCATGTATACTATGAAGTATATGTATGCTCTATTATATTTCCTGAAATTCAATTTGGCATTTTGATCTAAAATTAAAATATTAAATTAAACTCTCAAATAAAAAAGTAAGACTATATTATTTTGTTATGCTTTAATATTTAAAATTGCTAAATTTTCTTTGATGAAAATGAATGCTTTAAAATATTCACAAACCTTGCAAATCCTATTTTAAAAATAATCGAAATAACTAAAAGTTAACACAGTTACTTAACGATTGAAAAAATTTCATCAGTTATAATCTACTACTCTATCTGAATCTATAAATGACTAAATATATTTCAATTAAATCGATTAATAAAACTAAAACATTTTATTATATCAATAATTACTATGAATTTGATAATACTACTTATTTTCCAATATTTCACATATTATGCTAAAAAAATTAGAATAATTTATCTTTAGTTGCATAAAACATTTGAATAAAAATATAACATTTTACTCAAGCTTTGTTTAAAGTTTTAAAAGTTTAAAAATTTGTCAAGCTTTGTTAAAAGCCCATAATGAACATTCTTTAACATAATTTAATTAAATTTGATGAAGTTTGATGAAGAAAAATATAATTTTGTAAAGTTTCATAAAATTTCACAAAATACTGTAATGTTCTATAGCGTTGGTAAAAGATTAATTAACATTATAGCAATAGAAAAGTCATATAATCTAGACATGTAGCGTTGGTAAAAGATTAATTACTATTATAACAATAGAAAAGTGATATAATCTAGACATTGTAATCGAGATATCTATTTTAGAATATAGAATATTTTAGAATATATGTAATAATAATCTTATCACAAATAATAATATATTTATAAAAATATTATTTAATTAAATATATAAAATTAACATACATATATGACACACTTGCAAATTCTAGATGGCAAGTTAATTTCTAACAATTAATTGAAATTTAATTTAACAAAAATTGACTAGACAGCAAATATTTTTTCAAGTTTATAACAAAAACGAAATCTTAAAAATTATATCGTTAGCACAAATTTCATTAAAAGTCACTTCGTCGATATCATAATATTTGCACACTCCTTCAGCAATGAAATGAAAATAATAAAATTATTTTGTTTAATTTACAGCTTTATGATAAATATTGTTCGTAGACTTTAAAACATCCGATACTATTTATTTATACATATTTATACAAATTTCTAAAAGGTAATATTAAAAAGCTATTTTGACATAAAAAAAAATATGAAATGCATCTACGTTCTTTAACAATTATTCTTGTATACTATTTTAATTAATAAAACTAAAAAAATATTTACAATAATATTTATTTTAGAATTAATAGTTATTTAATTTACAATTTATATTGAAAGGAAATATAAGATATACAGTATAATAAATTTTAAAAACCGAATTAATAAAATAATATATACTACACACCGAATATATTTACTTTACAACTTTAATAATCACGCGTTTAAATATAATCTTTGTAATTAATTATGTTATTACAAAATTAAAAAATGGTTATGGATATCATTACTAAATTATAGCAATAGTAGCTTATAGTATTAAACTGACAAATAAGTCTTATTAAAGAAACATCATAATATTATAACAAATTATTGTAGATAGATAATAGTATTATTTAATCATCGCTATTTAAACAAGTATTAAACTAATTTAAACAAACGTTAAATAATATTTATTAAATTTTATAAAATTATCTAAAGAAATGAAAATCTTAAAAAATTCATTAGTTTTTTACATACTCGGAGTATTATTTTTGCCTTCCACACATTTAATTTATATATTATATGATATTATATGTGATATGATATACACATATATATAATGCATATATAAGTAACTTATTTAATTACATTGAAAAATAGTGAAATAATTAACTTTTATTATAAGACTCAATAAAACAAAATTGCAAACGAAAATCATATATATTAATAGTTCTTATTACGAGACGAAATAGAGTAGACATAGCAATAATTGAACTATAATTAATATATAAATTTATTTTTTTAATTATAAAAATTAATTTATAGAAAATACATTTTCACTTCTATGTTTATTCTACATAAATTTATTTTACATTTACAGCAGGACTATATATATTATAATTTTGTATACCAAATCATAATAATATAATCTTATACTCGTACAAATATAAATATAAAAAAAGATAATTAAAATTTAGTCATTCTACAAAATCGCATTCAAATTAGAAAATGTTTTACTTGATAATATTATTTGAAAAAATAAAACGTTATAGTCATTTTGAGTACTGTTTCCAAAAATTTGTAAATACTTTTTTGAGCTTTGTTCAAACGTAAATAAATATATGTATTCCACTTTCTACATATTACAAAAAAATTCGTTCTATGGACTCATGATATTGAGAAGTGTAAAATAAAAGAGAGAACGTAAAATTGATAAGGAATAACTGTGAACAGTCAGAGAATGTAACCAAGTTTAGAGCGATGCATGTTTACGGTAGTTTAATTCTTCAGTTTAAATAACTTTATTAAATTAAATTTTACATATCTCTTAATGCTTTCAATACATTTATTACTTTAAGGAATAGGCAAATAGGTCAATCCTATAAAAAATAAGTAAATAAATTCGATTTCCATTGAAGGCCGATTTTGCTATAAATTTATTAAAATTATGCCACTACTTGTAATCATAAAATTCAATATCCATCAGAAATAACTATTATTTTAAAACAAATCAGTACTTGCATATTGGTATTGAAAAATGCTTGATTTGACAAGATGCTAATAGTGTAATTGGAAAAACAGTTTGTCATTAGAGAGTAGACCATTGGATTTTATGGAAACTAGTGTATCGTATTGTTTAAATGACAAAGAGCTTTAAACTTTCTGCCGTGTGCAGACAATTTGCTCTAATAATCCATACTTGAGCTTTTTAAGATTAAGGCGAAAAGTTGGGTGACGATGTGTATAAGAAATGAAAGGAAAGCCCGTTAGTGGCGGGAAGTATCTAGCAATTAGTGGACTCATAGTAAGGCCTTTGCTCATTTATGATACATTGATCTACTGCGAGCACGCGTGTATGTGTGCGTGATTGTTCACACGAGCGTGTGGGTAAAATTGACAGAACTAACCGCCTCCCGGAAGCGGTAGCCACAATAGCCGCGGGTTGAACGACAGACAATTATCATCGGCAATGTGCTCGCGTTATGTTTTCACTCCGTAGCTTTTCTACCATTATTAATCGTGGGATGATTCTGCTTCAGATTCCTTCCTGTCAATATCAATATTAATCAATGGTCGATTTAAGAATGCTTAAACTTTATTGTTGTAGTAATTTCGCTTACAAGAAAATTCTTTGGCTCTTTAATTTCATTTACTAATATTGGCAATGTCAGTTCATATACATCTTTTTATCGATAGACAAGCCAAAAAGTATGTTTATAAAGAAACAAGATTTTCTACACAAAACAGCTCAAAGGTTAGTTATTTGTTACAATGCATTACCAAGCGCATTTAATCAGATTTTAGAATATTATCATAATCATTAAATCTCTGTTGTAATTAATTCTTTATTCTATCTGATTTATAGTGGTTTTTTTTAAATTGAAAATATAACGCACAAGTATTTCATGAAAATGATCTTTAATGTTAAGATAATTTATTTTCACCTTAATTCAGGTTACATTCAACTTTTAGTTATTTAGAAATCGTAACAGAAATCTTATAAATCATGATTATCTTTACTATCATGTTTTATTTATTACATTTGCCTTTTTATATACTCCAGTGAATAATAACTGACAATCGCATATTTTCAATAAAATTCAATTGATATTAAAATGTACATTTTAATTGAGTGTTGAATACTTACGTACTCGCAAGCACATACATATAAGCAGGCAACAACGAATGCTGCAGACGCTTCGAGATACGTAAGGACATCGATTTTGCTTCCTTGTTTTGTTCCGTGGTGCACTGAAGCTTCCTTCCTTTTTTGTTCCAAATTCTCGGCATTGCTATCACTGTAGCTGTACTCCTGCTACCTACCATTGTCGATGTTTTTCTTCGGGATTGATTTTTGTTCTCTTCGTACCACCCCAAGCAATCGTTCTTTTTTAAAAGTTTTTTCTTATTTTCAGAACACTGATCTTCAAATTTACAATGTTTAAAATATATTGGGTTTCGTGTTTTAAAAACTTTTTAAACAAATAGATTAGGACATTATACACATATATATGATTGAAATGAATTAATCTACAAGAAACCATAAAATCTTCCTAAATTATCACAGACTTATTCGTTTAATTGTATTAATTTGTAAAGGTGCGTTTGTATTATTTGCAATATATTTTTCATGAAACATAATACATGCTAACAATATTAAATATATATAAAATATTAAAGAGATATGCATTAGCTTATCGTTTTAAAAATGAAAATTATAACTTCTTTACAGTATAATTTTCAATGACATTTCCCCTAAAAATTTGTTCACATTATAATATTGTCAGGGTAGATTTGAAAAGATCAGTGGCATAAGTATCTTCTAAATTTATCCGTATTTTTATTGGAAATGTTATGAAAGACAAATTTAAATAATTAATTAGCAATATGGTAATGAATGCTACTACTTGCCTCGATTAAAAATGCACTTACAAGATAAAGAAAGGCAACATGTATTTTTATAATTAATTTAAATTTGATTATCACTACGTTAATAAAACAATTTAAATGCAATTGACTTTCGGGCTTTTGATCACATATGTTTAAAGAGGGTAACGAACAAATTCAGCTTATGGAATATTCATATTTTTACTCATAATTTGTTTCAATTACAAAATACATTCAATTGCACGTGGTATTTTGAAAATGAAATAATGATGAGCAAGTTTCTTGAGTCCAATTTATTTTCATATATATATATATATATATATATCACATTATGTGTACATGTTGAATTTTATCTCTACATTAAATAATAGTATACGATGAAGCGATTAAAATTTGAAATTTCAAACGTTCCTTATGAACGATAATCAAATTTTTACGTAAATTACTTATTGTTTCGTAATATGGATTGATGAAAAAATCGAGACGTACGTAAATGTGCGTACAATCACTAATAGCAGGTCTCGTTAATCCCAGCTAATAAAATGCTGTTTAAATTTTGTCTAAAATAAAACCCCTGTGCATGCCCTCATCACCCCGGCAAATTTTTCGAGTTATTCTATATAAACATTCCTGAAAATCCAATAAAAGCTTTCTTACAAAAGCATGTCCCAATGCCCAAAGACCAAAGCTCCCTTTACCAACCCCAAGTAACGATGACACAGAGTGACTGAGAAGGCTCCCTAACCTTATTAACAATTGCCCTCCACTCTTAACTACCATTTCACGTAGAATACATAAACAAAAAGCAATAGTCTCAAAAGTGCCGAGCGCTTTCAAAACTGCCGCCTTCTCCAAGGCAGCGCCAGCGGCGCTACAGGCGCCACGCGGCACATCTGCGAAGGTCAAAGTATTTTAAAAATAAGGCCGTAGGCATCTCGGCGACTGGCAACGGCCAGTGGATTTTAAGGGACGGGCGGCGCTGTAATGGCAAAAGGCTTACCCGAGGTGAGTAGCGCATGAGTTCTCTTGGTCCCGGGGTCCTCCCCGGGCCGCAGACATTTATAGAGTGTAGGGCACAGCTTTTTACGGCAAGTTGTTGCCAGCGCCGAGAAAAGAGTGACAGGGTCGAAACTAAGACGAGCCGATAGCTGGCAATGCCGCTGAGCGCCATCCTTTCCTCCCAGCCGTACTTCGTATTCCGTGCTACGAAGCCACGGAAATGGCGCCCGAGGTCCGAGTGACGGTCCTCGTGCCCGTCAATTGACGGCCGCCCCCGAGTGCTCGAGAGATACGGCTGCCTCGCTTGATTGCCCGGACTCGGAGTCGAACGGCTGACCGTCAGGCAACGAGTCCCTACGAGCCGCCGCGCCGCTGAGGCTCCCGAGCCGTACTAGCCAATCGAGAAACATGGGATCTGGACGCACGGCGCTCCTAATTCACGCGAGATTTTTCGGCTAATCTATGACGCAGCTGCTGGTTGTGCCGAGTCAGGGGCGCGCTGGGCCCGTACAATAAATATAAGGAGGGAATCGTTCTCGCCCTCTCGTCTTGTTTCTTTCGGGAGATTTATCAAGGGACGAGCGCCAACGGGGAGGACAACACGGCATTTATACGCCTAACCTCGACGGGTTTCCTGTGAATCCGCTATGTAGCTATTATACGCGCGTATCTCCGTCTCCGTCTCCGTCTGCGTCTCCGTTCCCGTCTCTGTCGTCGTCTTCGCCTTCGTCTCCGTCTCCGTCCCCGTTTCCGTCTCCGTCTCCGTCTCCGTCTCCAACTCTTGACTCCTAACTCGGTTTCCATGGCCCGAGCATCGTGCGAGCCTTAAGCATAGCCGAGGAAAGAGAGAAGGCGAGAGAGGAGGGAGTGAGAGAGGAAAATACGAGGAGCCCAAGGAAAACGCGTTCTCGTGCTTTCCGTTATCGCACGATTAGGAACGTAGATGTTTGCAGTTATAGAGCTGTCTCGCATTAAGCAATGTTGTGCTGAACGGCCGTCGTGCGTATGGCTCGCGAATCGCTTGATGCACTTTGCGATGAAGTGGCCGTATTTTCGGTCGCCGTTTCGTCATTTCCTGATGTCGATCGACAGAAGCAATTGTTTTGCGCTTGTTGCAGGTTTAAAATACGCGAATGCACGCTGTTTTGAAACGCGTTTCTAATTCTGCGTGCTTTAGCACAGAAATGCAATCACCTTGCTTAAAAATGTAGCTTTAATCATTGAATTTTTATGGTTTTCGTAGAGTGGCGCTTGGCGTTTCCATTTTTAAGAACAACTTATTCACTTGTCATATCTATCACTTCTCCCGACACTTCCATCTAAATTTTTATGAATTTTCCGTGCGTTTTGACTGCCAAGCCCGTTGTTAAAGTAATTTGCAGCATATCAATTATTTATTTATTTTATTTCTATTTCTTGCTTATTCAAAGGCGCATTTGGAAAGAAATTTCGAGCCTTCGAATAATATGTTGACAACTTAGTTTGAAATCAATTAAAGACACATTTAGAATGCATTATGTGCCATTCACGAGGAATTTCATGCACGTTTCCGATAATACGTTGTTTAATTTAAGTACTTCAAAAGCTAGAAATTTTAACTTAAAACACCCCATCCCAATGTATTCAGAATTCTTTAATTAAATAGGCTTTCTCTTCAAAATTTGCCTTTTATTTCAATGAACTTTTCATTCTTTTGCTAATGCATATTAAAGTAATATTTAGCAGGATTTGTTTCGTTATTAATACACGATTAAAATAAATAAAGCCTCAGAAGCAGCTACAATCTCTATCAATCGATATTTTATAAATATAAATGAATCACTGCATTGATAATCAACTGACTACACGATTATTAATTTTATCAATTGTTGATTAAGAAATTAAACCAATGATTTTAAAATTATAATTAATGGCTACATTTCATTTACCCGTTAGGTATATATTTAATGCCGATATCTATCACTTATATACGCGCATGTGTATATTAAAAATGCGCACATATCTTCGTAAAGTTATCTCATTAAAAGAATCAATTGTAATTAGAATCAATTGTAGGCATCACTATCAAATGCCAGCCTTAATATTTTTTTCATTATTCACTTTCCTTTACTTTGCAAATGGATCTGACACGAAATTGTAGCAAAGTAAGGTGATATTGTATATAATCAATCAATCCTTAACAGAAATGGCAGAAATAAATATGTTTTTAACAATAAACTAAAATAAAATACTTGTGTCAGTTGACTTTAGCGTACAAGATATTTTCTTGAAATCGTACAATTTGTCTACAGTATTTACCTAATTATTAAAAATATAAAAGATCGAATGGAATTATTTGATAATCAATATAATGATGAAACGTTGAGACATACACTTACAAACATGTTTATTTAAACGACATTAATAATCTATATAAAATATATTCTATACCTTTTCGTACGTTAAATTGTTCAACATATAAACATTTATTTTTTATTCATTATGTTACTTATCTACTGAAAGAAGCTTCGTGCTTTTCAGATAACAATCTACAACGGAAATAATAAAAAATTAGAGTAAAAGCAATAGTAAATGAAACTTAATGACCTAAAATCATAATAAATATATGGATAAGTATATTTATCAAAATATGAGGTATGAAGAATGCCAGTCTTCGTCGATTAATAACTAATTTTTATTGATTAATCGTGTTTAATTTTATAATTATTAATAGTTTGAAATTATAAATCACGATTAAATGCATTCAAATAGATCAATAGGAAGCTGTTGCAAGAATGATTTTCCATCATTTTTGATCATAAATAAAATAAATATGTATAAAATTGATTGATCGTTGAGGTCTTATCTAAATACAGTTTCAAATATAATTTCTATGAATTGTATAAATTTTATAAAGCCATTAATATTTTGAAATTTATAACAATACTCTGCAACCATGTTATATGAAGCAAGTATTAAAATGAATTAAGGCAATATCTCTTTTTCGAAGAATATAAAATAAAATATTGACGATCGAAAATATTAAGTATTTTATTAAATATTTATTAAAAATATCACAATAGATGCAAACATTTATACGTATAGTATTGTAATTCTTTGAAAAATTAATATCTATTATATTTATAGCAGCATACATTCTTAAATTCATTAACTAAATTTCTAAAAAAAATACCTAATCAATTATTATTATTTGAATAATTAACAAATGTGTCTATGTGCGATAGAATCTAAAGAGATTATATACAGTATGCAATAAATAATCGCGCTCCGAACTTTAGATTTACACAAATCCTCAAAGGTCCAATATGACTTACAAATTCGACAAATTTTAAAATTGCGACATCTTGCATTCTTGTCAAATGTTTTATGTTAACGAACATAAGTGGAAAAGCGCAGTTTAGGTTAGACACAGGAATCGAGGACACAGTTTGGAACAGAAGCATAGTAATTGGAGAAGCAATCATTTATTCAATACAAGGAATCATATTATCTGGTCTATAATTACCTATTCATTTTTAATTAAACTCTTATAAAATATGTCAATTCATCTACTAACTAATATTCTTAAAAAAAAGATTAAGGTTATTTAGGTGAAATTAAAATTATTCGTGCTCTTCATGATTAAAACATTTATGAAAAAAAAAAAAAATTGTAATTCAAAACCACTACCTACAGCTTATTTAGACAAATTAATCACTACTTTAGTTTATTTTATAGATACTATTTGATAATAATAATAATGTAAATAAGTCAAATGCAAATCATTAAAATATAGTAATAATAATTAATTTAATGTTAAATATAGTTAAAAAACTAAGAAATAAATAAATGAAAGTTATGTTCAATCTAGGCTTTAATTAAATATAATGTTAATGTTTACTTCAATATGTTATGTACCTAATCCATTTTAACTTTATATATCATTTATGAATAGTTTGAAAATTTTGCATAATAAAGAAGAAATGAAGAAATATACTTTTTTGGCTGTAACATATTTTTCTATTTAATTTTTTTTTTTTTTTTTTTTGTATGTAAACTCTATTACAAAAGGTACAAAAATATTTAAAGTGAATTTCTGAAATTGTGCAGAGAAAAAAAAGCTCCTGATTTATATTCAACTGGATTAATCACTATCAATACTCAAATAGATTAGTAATTGGATTAGTAATTATGCTTGAAATTTTATTTTAACTTTTGGTATGAAATCGTTAATTAGAGTATAAAATTTACTCGAATATATTCAAAAATATTTTCATAATGAATAAAGTTTGAATTAAAAGAAACATTAATATTTTTTTTCTATATTTTTCTATATTATTCTAAATTTATTTTAAAAATAAAAATATAAGTTACATTTTTAGTAAGTGTTATAAGAAATAAAAATAATAATTATTTAATATAAATGACGAAACTTAAATTATTTAATTTTTCCATTTTATACATATATATTAGTTTTCATACATTTCAATGATTTATATTCAGTGTTTAAAAATTATGTAAATTAATAAAAATAGTGCATAAAAATATAATAATTATTTATTAAAATTGATAATGACAAAACGAATATTATAATATTATCATTTTTAAAACATATTTTTTAAAAAATGAGGAAAATCGTTATTTATGTAAGTATCTTTATAAAAAAAAAGACTTATTTACCTTTATTATTTAATATTTTCGAAAAATTATATATATCTTGAGTTTTTTCGCATAGGCACAATTATTTTACGAGAATATAACCAGCTTTTTGTAAATTTATTTTGTTGATTAGATCGATATTTACAACTAGAGAAATGTTATTATGCAAATATCCTTTTTTTGTTTGGAGATATTTAATTAAAAGACTTAGGATCTTGATTTTTTAAATTGAAGAAGATAACGAATAAAACATATATTAATATGATGAATATATTCTGGCATAAGATATAAGTTAAGAATAAACAGGCGATTTATTTTAAAAAAACCCGATACAGGATGTATCACAATATTACTACTTAAGCCGCTGAATAACACTTCGTGAATATATGTTTTTAAATACCTGTGACGTAAAATACGTCATTTATAACTTCCGTTTTCACGATACTAATATTTTTTGTTTACATTTTTAAGATTGTGATATTATATTTATAGAATATGTAATGTGTATAAAAAAATATTTTACTATAAACTACTGGCCAATCCTGCCATGGGACTTAAAATGTATTTACAAGTATGACATTTAATAATTAAAATTTCTAATAAATTATGTGGTAAAATCTATTGATATATATGTACATACAAATAACTGTGATCTTTAACAAATAAAGAATTATTATAAATATTAAAAATATAAAAATATTATTAAAACTTAGAATTATACGTTAACATTACGGTTTTTTATGTTAAATGCAGTATTAAGAAAAATCTTTACAAAATATTTGTTAACAAAGCATTTTTTTAATATTAATACCTTGATTGTCATTCCTTGATTGAATTAATATTTAATAATCTCAGTATTTATAATTTTAAACGCTACTTAATAAACTAGAAAAGCAAACATATTTAGAAAGAAAAGTTTGGCATTTAAAACGATTTAAATTACCTTATCTAAAATTTCGGCTTTTAATTATAACCACTATTTAATTTTAATACGATTAATATCATTTAAATGTAACGAAGTGCATACATACTTAGCATTAAGTAAATTGAAGTTGGCATTGAAATTCTTATATTTTTAACCTTTTTTTACACTTGATTTTATTGAGTATTTTAAGAAATTATTTAAAATATTTAACACGGGAATTAAATTTTATTTTATCTCGTTACATACACAACATATGGATAAAAAGTGTGTAAATACTTAATTAAATTAAAGATCCATATCCTATAGAATCATGTGGTAGAAGAGTTTGAAAACTTGGCATTTGTTTATTTTTAATATAATTCGAAATTCACGTCTTTAAAGACAATAAATATAAATTTTCGGCACTGGATCCAGACAAACACCAGTACTTACTTTGATCAAATTACACATTCTATAGTGCATATAGCTCGTCTATAATACATTATATATGTCTTTATTCGAATAAATCACAAGCACGCGATATTTGTGTGCATCGATGCAACGTATTATCGTAAACGCACACATAGGCAAGTGAGCTGCAAATGCTTGCAAAGCGAATGCGCGTATTGTTGACGGTCGCGAAACGGTCGGCCGAGTGATCGTCACTTTACGTTGCACGTGACGTATTGTCCCATCTGCCCATCTTTAAACTGCTGGAAGCAGCAGTTCGTATGAAAGAGAGTTAGAAAGAGAGAGAGAGAGAGAGATTAGCTTGAGTGTGTGTATGTGCGCGCGCGCGTAAGCAGGAGCAATAAAGATAGAGAATGAATAAGGGAACAAGAAGGGGGAACGAAGGCGAAAGACGGTGCGACTAGAGAGGGGACGGAGACGACGCGTTGCTGCTGCTGCTGCTGCTGCTGCTGCTGCTGCTGCTACGGCTGCTACGAGGTTATGCGAAAAAATGTTTTCGGCACGCGTAGTAGCGCGCTGTGAACCCTGAAGGGTTTTACAGTTATACTGCAATGTGGCACATTTGCAGAAGCGCGGAGGACGTGTAGTTATAATCTCGCGAGACTTAGAAAGAGCGGCGAGGAGAGGAGAGGAAGGAAAGAACGAGAGAGAAAGAAAGACATATAGAGTGAGAGAGAGAGGAGTGGAGATACAGGAAAATTCCTAAGGCCGAAGAGAGACAACGACGACGATCACGACGACGATCACGACGACGACCACGACCACGACCACGATCACGACGTGCCCGCGTTTGTATATGTGTGTATATATGTTTATCTTGTGTGTGGGTAAAGTGCGTGTCTCCGTTTTTCTTTCTTTATTTTCTTTTCTCGTTCGTCCGTCTCTCTCGCTCACCCGTTTTCTTATGCGCATGCACTAGAGAGAGACGCGGATAACAGGAGTCACACGCAGAAAGAGAGAAAGAGCGAGAGAGATATAGTTAGTTAGTCGAGGTATATCGCGCCCTTCGCACAACACGCGTGAGCTTCGCGTCTCCGCGAGCTCCCCATATATTATTTATTTTTCATTATTTTTTTAGTTCTACGGGCGCGCCAGTACTTAATACGGCCTACGGGGGTAGGTAATAACGAATTTTAATATAATGTGTTCGCGATCAAACGAAAATACCATATAGACGCGTATAGAATTGTAAGGCCTCGTTTATTCTATTTTTTATGCATGTGTTATATTAGAGAGTAATAAAGTAGAAAAGTTTTTTAAGAATTTTTAAATATCTCCAATGTGTATATCTACTCTTCGCGTCCTTGAATGTTTTAAACGACCGATAGAAGAAATGTGGAATTTTTAATGAATTTCCATTTTTTCTTGTCTTTCTTGGGAATAAGGAGATTACTTAACTACTTGTGCAAGGCCTATACTTCTATAAGCGTTTGTCCATTAGTTGTCTTTACTAAACTTCTCTGTCCACATAGTTTACTCTGATTTTTAAGTAAATTAACATTTGTAGCATTCCAAAATATTGAAGATTCTTCGAAAATTACTTTTTATATTTCAAAGGACTTATTTAAAAATCAGTATTTGTAAACAATACAGTGTAAGTTATTTGCTTTTGTTAAGTTAGTAATTGAGAAAGAAAAGAGGTAAAGAAAGAGAGAGAGAGAGAGAGAGAGCAATCACGCTGGTGCATAGCTGTAGGGGCGAGAAAACAGCTAGTTTGGTTGTAGGGTTGGGATTGGAGATAAACAAGATGGACCAGCAGTATTGTCTCCGCTGGAACAATCATCCAGCCAATCTTACGGATGTCTTGAGCTCCCTTTTGGCACGCGAAGCACTGTGCGACGTTACCTTGGCCTGTGTCGGTGAGACCTTCAAGGCCCATCAAACGATACTGTCTGCTTGCAGTCCATACTTCGAGAACATCTTCCTGCAGAATACCCATCCACATCCAATAATCTTCCTCAAAGATGTCAATGACACAGAGATGAAAGCCCTATTACATTTTATGTATAAGGGCGAGGTTAATGTGAGCCAGCATTTGCTGCCTATGTTCCTCAAGACAGCAGAAGCATTACAAATTAGAGGACTCACAGATAATAGTGTAAATAATAAGGGTGATGACAAAAGTCCAAGTCCAGAACCTGAAGTACAGGCTGGAGTAAGGCACTCAGATTCCCCAAGTATACAGAGTCATCCTGAAAAGAGGAAACGGAAGGTTTCTGGAAACTACGATGTATCATTAACTGGACCACCCAGCGAAAGATTTCTATCAGATTCTCAGGTATGTGTTTTGATATTATTTCACAGTTTGCTCATTGACATTACATATTGTATAAAAATTTAAATTAGAGTAATATTAACTGCATATTATTAGAAAATGAATACATATTAGAAATTCTACTTTTTGTTATTTAATTCATCTAATCAACATAATCGATAAAATAAGTTTACAATAATATATCGACCTTTTTCTTTAAAATATTTTTAATTTTTGTACAGATTAATTATGATTAAAATGTACATACAAATTGAAAGTTTCTATACTTGGATTATAAAATTATAATAAATTTTATTTATATTTAAAGCAAACAATAAGTAATAATGTATAAATTCATACTTATACAAAAAGAGTAATCTAATATTGGAATATATTTTCTTATTTATTTGAATCTAATCTAACTTTTTATTACTTTTATGTTTTATGATTTTACATCCATATTTACTTTAAATTTTGAATATAAATACACATTTGTACAAATTTTGCATGTATTTACTGAGTCACAATGATCTTATATATTATAAAATAATATTTATACAATATTCCTTGATCTACTGTTCATATTTTACAATATTAATTAATTACTATAATGATTTTTTTAGTAAATTATTGTTATTTTTATTTTATAGCTGTATATTTAAATAATGTATAAATATTGAAATTTTTTAATTATTTTGCAATATCTTCTTCAATATATAAAAATGTTATATCTACTATTAGTCCTAAAACTTTCAAAACTTTCACTCATAAGCTGTGTACATTTAATTTGACCCAATTTTCTATTATGTCTTTCTAAGTGATCAATATACATTTTTGGAATACCTTTTAATTTTGCACATTCTACAATAAAGATTTTTACGAATAACTTTTTGAAAGCATAAGTTTAATAGTATTGCATGATGATAATATGTACAATGAACTAAGCAATTTAAATTCACCACTTGTAAAACCACTTGTATTAATATATCAACTATGTTCAAATTTAATAATCTGATAAAAATTTAAAAAAATATATTTTCTTATTTAAAATTTTTTCTCATATATAAATATTATACAAATCACATATAATTTAATGATACTACACTAAGAGAAATGTCAACTAAATAAAGGTTAGGTGAGCAACCTAATGATTGTGCAAGTATTTTACATTTTATGTACATTATACATAATATAAAATAAAATACAATGTTATGTGAAAAAAATTGCTACCTCTTAAATTTTAACTGATAAAGAGAAATTTTAAGTAGTTGCTATCTTTAAGCAGTAAGGAGTTTAGATAACATTTTCTTTGTTTTTTCTTAATGTTGATAACATTGAAATTTTACAAAATAATATAATAGAGCTATATAAAAATGAATAAAATTTTATTTTTAGGCATCTTCTCAATGTAGCTACAAATCAAGTCCTACGATTCCAAAGTCAAATAATGCATTGGGAGGTGATCTGGAAGATGGTGGTCGATCAATTTCTCCATCATCCCAACCACAAGCTCCGATAAAACAAGAGCTTGACCATCATATGGCCGACTTTCATGATAATATTTCTCTCCCAGTAAGTAAAGCTTTTTTTTACTTTTGATATTTATTTATTCAAATTACACTATTATTTAATACTTAATATTACATATCAATATTACTGAAATTATTTTTTTAGTTTTTAGACTGGAATTCGTAAAAAAATTACATGTATATAATAAATTATTTTATGTAAAAATACTTTACAATTTTATTTTACAGATTTGATTTATAAGTTATAAATTATAATTATATTTTTAATATAAACAAAATCTAATATCCAAATATGATTTAAATTTTATTAAAATATCTTTAATAAATATTAAGAATATGCAGTTATTACACACATACATACAAGTATACTTAATCATTATTTTGATATGAATATGGAGTTTATTAAGTAAACATTGAAAAATTGTGTTCAATCTGTATTTTAAAAAAGTTATTAAAAATTAAGTTATAATTGAATAGGTAGTGGTAGTTTTTACATATATAAATATATTCAAGAATAATCGTTATTATTAATAATTAATATTTCTTCTCTGGAAATAATAGATATTCATTAAATGAAAGTATACGTTTATTTTAATTTAATAAAAATTAATTATTTGATATTTGAAATAAAATATTTATTTAAAGATTTTATTGTAATTTATAATCTTAAATAACATATAATTACTTATTTTAAAGCAAAAAAAAATAAACAGTATCTATTATATATATGTAGAAACTTCATTATTACAAAAAAATTGATTAAATTATAAAATTCTGAAATTCATTTTTTTTTATATTTGTTTTCCTAAAATAAAATTTTAATTCTTGTTATATTCAAATAAAATTGAATACATGATGTATGAAATATGAAAATGAAAATGATAGTGAAAATAAAAAATATTCATGACCCAAGAACAATTTTAAATTGTACACTATTAGTTTAAAAAAATTAAAAGTTTGTAGTAAATTATTATTATAAATTAGTAAAGACATTAGATTTTTTATTATAAATTTATTGTATTCAAACATGCACACATTTTTTAAAAAATGAATGTTTGATTATTCATAAATATTAAGTGTTTAAATTGTTATTTTCAATTTTAATTTTATAGAATCCATATTATGTCTACTTTTCTATATTCGTTCGTTAAAAAGATGAATGTAGCTTCTAATGTTCTCTTCATTGTTAATAAATTTGTTTTAATCGATATTCAAGTGTACGATACAGTGTCCAAGTTTCTAAAGTTGCTACATATTTGTCTTGGACAGGTCCAAACTTGTTACATCAGTTTATCGATATTAGGAGAATACTTGATTCAGTCAATTATATCATGGAAAGATTGCAAGACAAAATAAATATACTTAATTTATTAATTTTTATCATAGATTGTTCATATTAAAATATGAATAAATATATTAGTTTATTTACGATTTTACACGAATTATGAACTGTCTAACAGTACCATTATATTATTTTTAGAATTACGGGATCTTTATGTAAGTTCGTTTTCTTATTCATTATTGAAAAATAAGGGAAAAGTTTAAGAATACTAATATGAAATAAAAATAATAATCATCTCATATTATATAAAACGACGGTTCATCGAATCATATCAAAACGCTGAAAATTTTAAATAGTTTCGGTAGCAACTATGACAAAATCTAAATTTAAAACAAACAAATATCTGCATTGCTATTGTAAGTAAATTATTAGTTATATTATCTTGAAGTTTATGAAAGTTTTGTCCTTGAATGATTATGTTTATTAGTTCTTTGAAGCATTTTTAACAATCTTTGAAAAATATTAAATCTAGGATTAGAACTTATTCACTGCATTTTACCGGCGTTATAAGTTTAGCTGTAATTAAATTTCATCAGCAGTTCAACAACAATCACTCCATAATTATAATTTCTCTTTGCATTACGGAATCTTAGTTTAAATCAAAATTTAATGTAAATAATTTTTTATTAAAAAAACCAATTTTATGACCATTTAAACATTTTAATATTGATTATTAATATAATTAATATGAATTAATATAATAATAATTAATATAATTAATAAGTAATTAATATTATGTGCTCACGCGCGCGCGCGCGTGTGTGTACAATAAAAATGCAACAGTTGGTTAGCAATTATAGGTAGAATGGAAAAAAATGCTAATAAATACAATAAAATATGATCATTAGAGTAAAGAATGTCAAAAACAAATCTTACATAGTCTTAAAAATCCATAATAAATTTATTATCTAAATTAATCATATTATAATCTTTAACAATAAATAGATGTCTCAATCAGTAAAAGCATTTGCATTTTAATCTTCTATCATTTTATTATGATACTGTATTTTTCAGTAAAATAAATAATTAAAAAGCAGTTTTAATTTATATGCATTTGAATTGAATAATACGAATGATCAAAAAATCATATTTTTATAAATATTTTCGAATTTAATAATAAAAATGTAAATATCTTGAGAAGAACAATACATATTTGGTGCATTTAAAATAATGTAATACATTTTTTTTTTTTTTTAATTTATTTAGAATGATTTCCTATATATATGGAAATCAAATGTTAGATGAAGTAGTTTTTAAATTATTAAACCACGCAATTATAAAATCCAATTTTGACTATTCGTACGAAAATCGTAGATAAAAAATACTTTAATTTATGCTTTCCACATTTGCTTAAATCTGCATCTTGCAAAATATGCCTAACAAAAATTTCTAACGGGAGATTATCGATAAAATTAATTGAAGTTGATTTCCTATTATAATACTAGTAAAATATGTGTCATTATTAAGTAAATTACATTATTAGAAATAGCTTAAGAATTCATTTATATTGTTCATAGGGACATGCAGTCAGTTTACTAAGCGAAGACAGTGGTCCAACGACAGGAACACTTAACGACAATATCCCAGGAATCGAATCTTCTGAGCATCACAATCCACCAGAAATGCTTGATGGACTCGATGGTAAGGCTTTTTTATATTTAATAACTTATATTTCTAATTTCCCATAGATTTCACGCATTTTTTATTTTATGTTTTAGAATGCGAATTTTTTATTTTAAAAATAATAATTTTTTTGACATATATACTCGCCTAATTACGTGTTAAGTAAAAAATGTGTGGAATCGTAGAAATCGAGGGAGATTGCTAATTCCCATGCATGCAAGTTTGTTTACAAATCATCGCAGTAACATAATAAAATTTATTTTTAAAAAGAGAAAAAAAGAGTGTCGTACATAGTTTTATAAGACGGGCATCCCTCTATTTCCAAGACTGGCAAGAGTAGTCGAGTGTAAAAAAAATCTGAAGAGCAGACAACAAATTATGAGTTACCTGTTTTTCTTCCCATACATGTATATTATATCATATTTATTAAGCCCTTACTGTTTATTTTTTCTTGGTGATGGTATATCGTGCATTTGCTATGTCATTTTGTGGTAGTTTGAACGATAATCGTGAGTGTGTCTTTTGTTCTTTTTACTGTATATATATATATTTTTTTTTTTTAATTTCCTTTCCTTTCCAATACCGGAGCACTTTTTAACAGGCGTTTGGTCTTTTTTTCTTTATGGGGTTAAATGGTACAAGCAAATACCGTACAAAAATAATAAATATTATACAACGCAATATTAACATAGTTTTTACAATTGAACATGTATGCGTTTGAAGGTTTAACATGTGTATTGTGGCGATGGATTGCGTTTATTCGTTTTACATCCATCGTATGAATAAATGTGACGATGCGTATACTTACACGTGTGTGACTAAATTAACTTAAATCGGTTGTGTACAGAAAGTCTTTCCATTTTTTTCGAATGCCAATCTTCATTTGCATGCTTCATTAAACTATAATTCGTGTATCCTTTCCCCGACTTATTATTTATCTGTTTTCGTTGAGATGGATTACTTCCAATATCTACGTAAAATAAGAATTATATTGATTGGAAAAGATAATAATTTTGTTATGAAATCAAGAGACTAATTATTGAAGTTCGATCAAGAATCAATGTGGGTGTCAACGGAATACCTTCGAGCTACAAGCGAATTGATGTATATATATACAACGTTAGGTTTGCCAAACCAGTTTGATGCTGCTTTTGAATTTTTTAAAATGCGTGAGTTTTACATTTCACACCATGACCTTCGGTGCACATAAATTTCATTTAATTATATAACCAAAATTAAGACAAGTGAAATAATAATTGTTTTCATAAAGATCTTCTCATAATTCGTATTATCTTAATATATATATATATATATATATATATGTATGTATGTTTATCATTAAATTTAATTCAAAATGGTTATTATAACGTAATTGTTAATAAACGATATCTTATTTTAAAATTTTATTTACGAATAAAATTGGGAAAGAATACAAAAGTATCGGTAACCAAAGAAATTAAACAGTTATTTGGGTTACTTAAATAGGACAAATTTTATTACAGATAAAAAATTATATTTAATTGATAAAATGAAATATATTATTTTAAATAACGAAATTTTTTGGATCAGTAGAGTGCAATGATTCTTTTAATTTATATAATTAAAATGTTTATAATATTATTCCTTGTATTTAATTTCAATTGGTTATATTTAAGCTGTTATCTTATAAATCAAATTGACAGTATGAAATTAATCCTAATATAAACATTTTTCATTAATTCTATACATTATACAAATATAAAAGATTTAGAAATAAAAATTAAATCCAGTTTAAATAAGTTACAAGTATTTCATGCATAAGTAAAAGCATCTTAATGGATATTGTTTCTATATCTTGATTTAAACGCATAAAAAATGTATAAAACTCCAGAATACTTAAATAATATTAATACTAAAATAGATAGAGAAATTTAAAGATGCAAATTGATAATACAAAGATTAAATACAGAAAAGTAGAGAAAAAATTATGCATAAATATTAAAATATTTCCAAAATTCGAACCATGACTACAAAAGATTTAGTATACAATTTAATTTCATTCTTCTATTAATTTTTTTTTCTTTTACCTTTGATAGTCCCAGAATCGCGTATGGATTAAGAATTTTTTGTTTATATATACCGTTGATATATTCATTAACCTGTTCCATAATCACGATATATTACTCTAATCTTTACAAAAATTGACATATCTAGATTTATTTGTTTTACACTTGTAATATATTTAAAAACAAATATTATGTAAGGATATAAGATTAATGAAGTCTTTTTTCTTGCAACTTGATCGAGATCCTTTATATGCTTGATGCTAATTAAGGATCGGTATAGATTTCGGTATTTTTGTATACTTCATCTTTACTGAATAAAATGCTTAAAATTTTAACTGCATGTCAATAATCATAATGTCTAGGTATCGAATATATTTTTCTAATCATTTTTACAGATTCCAATTTAAAATAATGAAGTTAAACGATCGAATCGATCTAACTTAAAAACTTATAATTCCGCACTTTTATTAAATATCATTAGTATAATTTTTATTTGCCCATCATATTGATCTAGGTTAACATTAATAGTTAAAATGAAATACTGTATTAGTTTAAAATTTATTAAAATTTATTACAACTTAATAAAGGAAATGGTTTTTCAATAAAAAATTTCGAATTAATTAAAATACTATACTAAACTTAAATTAAATTGATTGATAACTTTTGATATTATCAAAAAATACAATTGTATAAAAATAGTTATTTCTTCCTTTTTTTTTTTTAATTCATAGTCTTAAATAATTAACGCTGTTTTTATAAGAATAAAATAAATGTCAATTAATATAAAATTTTAATGTAATTCCTTCTGAAATTAATGTATTTTGAATAAGTATTTGAAAGCAGATATATATAGAGATTTTCTTCTTATAATCAAATATTATTTGTCTTTAGAGTTACGGTATCTTTAGAGTAAAAGTTAATTTGGTATACCTATGAAACACTGTAAACAAAATTCCACGTTTAATTAATACATTGATAATTTATATAAAAATTAATACATTTTTTAGTTCGACATTTTACATTTATAAATGAATATTTAGATATTATAATACTGTTTTTTTATTATATAATCAATTACATGTTTAATTAATACTTCATTTCTTGTCAAAATCTATGTATGCATAAATTCTTTATTTAGTAAGTGCATTAATTTATATGTCTGTATTTTAACGCTTTTATGCTTATAATAATAGAGATAGATTTATGTTTTTTTTATGAAAAAAAATTGTATTATCATGTGTGTATTGTACAGTGTGTATTTAAATCAATATGTAAAAACAGTATATATACGAACAAAATTAAAAAGTACGTATAAAAATTTTTACATCATGGGTTCTAAAAATATTTTACATTTTTATTTTTATATATTATACTCCCGTAAATATCACGATATTTTTTAACTTGTTTAAACAGTCTAGTGTCTTAAAAATGAAGTCTTTTGTATAAGCGATGAATAGAAGGAAATAGATTAACTTTCTAAATATCATGTAATTATAAAAAAATTAATGGTGCTTGTTTAAAAATATTGGGATAATAAAAACAAATAAATATTATCTTATTAATGTAAGTATCGCAACATAAATGTATAAAAGTTATACATTTAATCATGGATACGAATTATCTGCATGTCGTGTAATGCTCTTATATCTTACCTTTTACCATTGGTACGAAAATGTATGTGCATATATTCACATATCATTATTAATATTAAGCAATATATGTATTATTTATTTTTTGCACCTGTGTGTCTAATATATATGTATATATAAATACACAGGCATACATATATAATGTTTTCATAAGAAAAAGATTTAGTATTCAAAATCGAATTTAAAATAAAATTAAGCACTATAATAAACGTTAAAATAAATAAAAAATTTTCATTTTTTAGAATATAACTTATTTTTTAAATATTATAGTTTGTTTACATGAGGACAATATTAATAATTTACAATTTTATTTTATCAATTAATGCTTTACTCATATTTATTTCATTGTATATGATAATATTGTTATCTCCACTTTATCCATTGCGATTATAAGTGAAAATGGGGAGAATACATAGATCTCCAATTTTAATCTCACACAAATACCTCATGACATTTTTTGTATATTTTTTTTCTATTACATGCAATTTATTGACATTAGAAAAGAAATGCGTTATTTAAATTTAAATATCATTGAAACGATATACAATTTATTGATGATCAATATGTTTTAATATTACTTAAATTACATGAATTTTATTTATGTATTTTAAATTCATTTTTTGTATACAGAATGAATGAATACTCCACTTAATGATTTTGTCTTTCTGGAACTACAAACAAATTTGAAAAATTAAACAAAAAACTGTGCAGCCTATCACTGTAGTTATACAAAAATTGCAAGGCTATTTCGATGCGAGAACCTTACATTTTACCGATTTTCTTATTTTCTAAACACGTCACCTACTAAGCGTTATTTTTATTTATTTGCTTTCCCGATCATTAATGACACACCGAAAAATATGACCACAACATACTGGGATGATCGAGTTTTTAATACTTGGTAGGAAGGAAATGGAATAGTCATCAAAACGTGCAGCATAGATTTTGAAATTTTCGAAGGTTTACAGAGAAGAAGCATAAAAAAATATTTTTTAACATTCCGTAGTTCTTGTCAATAATTTTATCAAAGATTTATATTTTTACGCTTTTTAATTTATTTTCAAATTGAACATAATGTTCGTACAAATACATAATTATCGTTTGACCATGTACCACGCATCCCGTTTTGGAGACGAAAAGAAAATAGACCTAGGCTTGCCTCTTTTCTGCATACATATGGCGCTCGTTACATAAAGATATTGAGTAGGTATACGTAATAGCATTTACAAGTGTGGTCATTTACATGATACATATATCTATTTTTTTATGTTAATTGAACATGTATTACATATATCATACGAAAAGCCGTCTTCTGTGCAGCCTTGACTCATATTTGTTTTTCTACGTAGAGTGTGCATTATTTTCTGAAATAATTAATTTTTTGTTTAAGCCATTTTCTTTCTTGTATTCTCGAGTATAATTTGATTATATTTTGTACTTTGTTGTAATAGTTAAAGCAAAATTTCGTTGTTTTTTCTTTGTTTTGTTTCTCTCTTCTTTGATTGACGAGCAACAGTAGACATTGAGTTTTTTATTTCTTTGAATTTTTATTTTGTTTTCTATATACTTATTTTTATCTTTGATTTGTGCTAGAACGTTGATTTTTAGCAATGGTAAAACTTTATTATTAAAAAATAACAAGAATGATGCCGAAGTGTCCTGTTTTATGAATTATTAAATGATTTACTCTATTACTACTGTATAAAAAAATTGTAATATTGAATGGTTTGTATAATAATAATAATAATAATAATAATAATAATAATAATAATAATAATAATAATAATTCATAAGCTAGTAAACTATTCTCATACAGGTTTGTATACATTATATCACTATCATTTTTTAAAAGTAAATGACTTTGCAAAACAAAGACTGAATTTCAAATATAATTATCTGAAATAACGTAAATCTATATAAATTTTTATAATTGTCTATTAAATATTTTATATTATCAAGTACGTATAATATTTTATTACAATGTATTGCAAAATTTGTTCGTCATTTTTTATTATTCGAATATATGATCCAGGAAACAAATGTAGGGTATTTATTAAATGTTCAAGCACTTTATAAATTATCGTATTTTTTAAAAATTAATTTACGTTCACAATTTTTTTCTTCAAAGTCACTAAATTAATATATGAATTAATATGAACTTTTTCATAGTTATTTGAAACGCGCTGTACATAAAATCCAAACGGAATATTAAGTTTAGATTCAAAACTTCAGTACAGTAAGAATATTTAAATGGTTCTGAACATTTGAAAATTAAATGTAACTTAATTAATGAAGAATTAATTTCGAGAAAACTATATTGAGAAAAGAATATTTTTAAAGATAAACATAATACTAATTTATACTTAAAAGTAGAAAAAGTAATATAAAAGATAGTATATTGGATTTATTAATTTAACAATTGATCATCGATGAATGTGCTCTTCTTGTATTATCAAATCAAATCAGCTTTAGCATTCATTGAAATTATGTGGAATATTATTTAAAAAACAAAATTTCTACAATACCTATGTTTTATTATTAAAATTTTGCCTAATATCAATTAGAGAAATACACAATTTATTCATTTGCATAAAATAAATTACTAAATATTAATTACCTTTGCTTCTAAATAGGATTTTGTATTTTTATATAAATTAAATTTAAAAAAAAAAAAAAAAAAAACGGTAAAAGCCTTATTAAATAGTTGACACGAATAATTAAAGAATTGTAACAGCTCGTGATTGTGAGCTAAATGTAAGGCACGATATTATTGATAGTTGATAAACCGATAGGGGAAATAAGAAAAGTAAACAAATAAATAAGAAAGAAAAAAACGGAACGCTTCGGTATGACTTGTAATGTAAAGAGTAAAGAAGCCAGTATATTGCATCCAGAAAACAAAAATAAAAATAGAAAAGAATTAATCTGAAATGTGGATACGCTTGCATTCCAGGAGGAAACACAGTACTTCAGGGGACACAGAACAAAAAAGACACGAAGGATAAAGACGGTATAAGTAAAGAGAATCATTTAAAATTAGAGCCAGGTGGTGGCGCTGTCGGCGGTAACGGCTCTAATCAGTCTCTAGTTGTCACTGAGAGCTGCAGACTCTGCGGCAAGAGCGTGGCCAACATAAAAAAGCATATGAAATCCCATTTCCCTGACAAATATCAATGCCATATCTGTATGATATCGCTAACTAGATCCGACAATCTGAAAAGGCATATTAAGCTGAAGCACGGCATTAGGGAAGGATCGTCCTCCTCTGCCTCACTGCTCGGCTCATCCTATATGCGCTTAGAGGCTAAGCACTTCCTTGCCAAATCCGAACCGCCCTACCTCACCTAAATATATCCATACTTTATATATGTACTTAATAACGGCGTCTTTGAACGAGAGAGAAACAAATAACATTGTTCAGCCTCGAAAGTATTCAACGGAACAATTGAACGAACAAAGTATTATTTATTAATTTATTTATTTATCTATTTATTTATATTTATGTATTAATATTTATTATTAACTATTATTAAGGTATTCGTTAATGGCATTTATAATGTGTCGTTCTTACGTACAACAGCATATAGGTTACGTATTAATCGATTCATTCCATGAGTCAACTAACTATAATTAATGTTAATGAATTAATTAATTAATTTATTTATTTATTTATTTATTAAACGTAAAGTATAAGTTTTCTTTTCTTGTACGAGAAAGATATGATTGAGTGCAAAAATTTTTAGTATAAATATTTAATATAATAATGTAGATTAGCTGTACTATAATTTTTAATTGTAGTATAAAGTGGCGAACTATTTTTCAAACACATTTTTATGCTGGTTTTCGGCGTGGACCTCATCATGTTTATATCAATTCTTGATACATTGCCATAGCTATTCACGTGGCCGTTCGTCCTCGAACTACTTAGAATAATTATTATTATCTTTAAGCCCTTCTTACTACCATCAGTTCTGGATTTTTTGCTTTCTTTCAAAATCAATTCACTTTGTTTCCTTCTCTATTGAAGGCTCTCATCAATTTTTCTCGATATTATATTATTGCTGGTATTAAATTCAATTTGAAATCGTAATTGGGTTCAGTGATCGTGTATTTATGTGTACTTGAGAAACAAAATATGTTGGTACGTACATCAATTTTTGAAAATTATTTTATTTTTCAACTTAAGTGAATGGCACGTTTACTTACTGAAATTATAATACCCTTCTTATATTAATAGTATCTGTTCAAAGATTCCAAATATCTAAAAAAAAGTAGCGCAAGCTCTTTTGTATTTTCATTGTCCTATCTATTAGCTGCTTTGTCAGTTCCAATTTGAAGCATATAATTATATATAGCTTGTGTAACAAGATGATATTAATGACAATATCTTATGTTTAAAACCATGTTTAGCATATATTTTCATTTTTCATTAACGTTATTCAAATAGACAATATACTTCATTAATACATAATTTTTTAACTTCATTTAACGTCCAATTACTGCATTGCTTAATATATTTTATTTATGGAAATCGTCTTCAAAATTAGAGCTAATTTTAATTAGAATTGCAGTTCCAGTGATATGCTCATTATATCAAGAATAATAGTTCGAGGACATACAGTGGGTCAAAGTTTCTCAATTTGATTTAATCATTTCAGAATTGTAAGATGATATTTACTACTGTCTAAGTTCCAATTAGAGTTGTAATATAGTAAGTCATGAATTATCGTATTGATAAACCGTGACAATTACGATATAACTATAAATTTTTTATCGTCACTGCTCAATTGTTAGGATGGATTATTTGACGTGTATGTATTCGAAGAAATTTTCAGTTATGCACATACTAAACCTACTAAAATTAAATATTAGTCTTTGATGTTCAAATCAATACATGTTGAATTATACTGTTTGTAAAAATAACAAAAGATTCATAATGTAAATAATTATTCGTTCTAATTAAATTCTCAATTCAGGACGCAAATTAAAAGTAAATGAGGCCTTTCTCTGTAAGAATACACTGCCTTACAGTTTCGTGTGGTGGATATTATATATTCTTTTTTAACATACACGCAAAGAAAGTTTAATTATTTATAAAATTTTAAACAGAATGTCTATGATCTTGATCCAGACAATCGCGGTTGAATTGCATATCACATATAAGGTTGTATTTTATGAACAGTTTATTCTATAAAATAAAATAAATAAGATTGAACTTGCTTTAAAACTATTTTAATACAAATATAGTTATTTAACGGTGTTATCGACGATAGATATTACCTTCTTAAATGAAAGTCAACCTTTACTATTTTACGCATTTTGTCCTAACGATACTATCTTCTTTTTTAAAAATTATTTATATACTATGAATAAATAAATTTTAAAATGCTCCTACAATTTCAAGTATTGTAAATCGAATCATACAATTCAAAAATACGCTATGATTTAAATTGAAATGTTTGGTAAGAGGAGTTCTTTTAGCGCAGTAAGAACTAAAACTTAATAAAAAAAAGCTATATTTTATAAATGACAAGTAGTTTAATGTAAAAATATGGGAAATAATTTTACGTTGAAATTGATGGCAAAAGTAATAATACATGTTTATAAATAAGTGTTCGGTGAATCAGGACTATGAAACAGAACTATATACATGACAGATACAAAAGAAAATATATTTTTTATGTTCCTGTTTTATATTGTACGCAGGTATAAATATCTCGAAATTCATACATTGTCAATCATTCACCCGCACTGGCAAGTACAATTACATATATATAAGAGCTCACCTTGTTACTTTAAATATGAAATAATTTGTTTTCCGGTGTTCAAAAAGTAACTCTCTCTCTTTATATATATATATATATAAATATATATATATATATATTTATTTATTTATTTATTTATTTATTTATAAGTGTGTTTTAAGACGACAAAACAATTTCCTACAAAAGTAATTATATATAAGTATAAATAGACACTCATTAGATTTGATCAGTGCACAAAGTTATCACAATCTATTTTTAATACGGTATTGATCAATTTAATAACCTCAACTGGAGGTACTAATGTCATATCCGCGAAATTAATTTCCAACTTAGAATAAAATTTTAATTCTATTTATTTATTTATTTATTTATTTATTTTTAACATAACCGGTGCCAAATGAGTCGTCGAAATGAAAGAAAAAGAACAAAAGTCGATCCAAATTTATTCACTTTTGTAGACGAATATGAGAGAGATAAATATTGTATTTTTAACGTGTAATGAATTTTATGATGTACTATATAATAAGAAAAAATTACAGAAAAAACAAATAGTTTTTACTTTGATTCAATGCACATATTGAAAAAAGCAGTATTTACCATTAAAAATATTCTTAAAATAATAATGGATATTTAAAAATATCATTTTATTATAAATTTTTTAATTAGTACAAAACTATAGAATAAGCCAAATATTATAAATTTTGGATAACTTTCGTTCTAGTAGAGTTAATTATTTATTAATTTTTTTCATATATTGAGTACAATATTTTAGTAACATATTTTTTATTTTAGAAACTTATATAATTATAATAATTAATAATATTATGTTTAGTTACAAACCTTCAAAGGTTAAAAAATAAGACTGTTCTTAATGTATTTATAATTAAATTATTCGATCGTTTCATAACAGTCAAAAATTACTCAAGTATCTGCATTACATACGGACTTGAAAAATATTCATCAGTCTGTATACATAATTATTAATTTACAGAATTTAATTTTTTTTTTTTTAATGTACCTATTTTTTCATAAAATAATCAATATATAAGTTGCTGAAGCATCAAATTAATATAAATAAATTTTTAATTAAATTAAATAATTTTTAACAATGCATAAATAAGTTAAAATGTAAAATCAAAGTAAAAATATAAAATGAAATTTTCTTTAATTTTTTTCACTTGCTTAATTCTAAATTCTGTTAAAATGCTTTTGTAATTATTTTTAAGGGCTTTAAAAAGTAAGAATCGCTTCCTTAAAAACAATATTTCTCTCTCAAGATTTAAACGATATGCCAGTATTATAATATATTTTATGCTCGTAAAACTCGTAGGATTTAAATCTCAAAAACTTACTAAAATAAGAAATAAGAAGCAAAATGATTACAAGAATTACGTGCCGAAGACTGATTAAAAATTTCGGGTCGTTGAGCGTCGACTCGAGAATTAGTCATACGAAACTAGTCCGAAAGCCCACAGGTAGAAACAGTGACTTGCGCGGGTTTTGTGACATAAAAGGCCTCTTGTGGTGCCTTTTCTTTTACCTTAAAGTACAAGATACTAAGCAGTAGATCAGAGATTGATGAAAAAAAAAAAAGAAAAAGAAAATAGATATGCAGTTTAAGATAATAATTAATGCTAGAAAGCAATAAGGCTATATAAATATTATCTTTTATTAATATTTATTCAATTTTTGCATTTAGCAAGCTTTGATTTTTAAATGTATTTTAGAATAAACATTAATGTACTTTTAATAATGTTTGAATATACTTGATAATCTGATTTTGAATTAGTTTATAATAAATTAGAATTCCAATAATTATTAAACAAAAATCTATTTATTTTTAATGTTAATCTATTTTAATATTAACTAATGACATTAATAGTAATACGTATTTAACTCGTTTAACAAATAAATTCGTTCTTTTTGTAATATGTATAAATCTTGAATATATAAAAAGTAGAAAATCATAATTTCTGAAACACGAATCACAGTCACAATTTAATTTTTCATTTATTATATGTCAAAAATTCGTAATAAAAGTAATAAAAGTAATTTATCGAGATATTTATTATTTTAAAAATTGATGTAAATTCGTATCTTTATGCAAAACTAAAACTTATATGCTAATTTAACAAATTTAATAGTTAGTAACTATTTACAACTGAATAGTTAGACACTATTTATAAATGAAAATCATTTTATTATTTTTTTATAAATATATTTGTAATTTATTCAATGAAGATGTTCGTCAAAATTATACTATTAATTTAGTAAATAATAATGATGATAATAATAGTAGCGATTAATTTATCCCTAATATTTTATTTGGCGCTGATATATATTGTAATAAGCAGTATATATTATAGATATTGTTTGTTATATACATATATATTAAAGCAAAGATAATTATGCTCTACTTTACTTTTTAATAATTTTCTTTTTATGCTTACTTGTAACATGTGTTTTATATCTATATTATATAAGCATATAATATATATTTGATATTAAAACAATATAATACCGAAGGTATAATAATTAATTAATCATGCCTCTTTATCATTAAAATTTGTTCATCTTCCGACTTCTTTTGTAACACGTATTTCATAGTTTTTGCGTTATTATTTTGAATAATTTTGTTTGCTAATAAATTAAATATTATACATAGTTTTTATACGACGATTTACCTTTTGAATTTCCAGTTAATAATTTGAAGTATGTTACAGAATGTAGTAAAATAGTCCTATAAAACGACCGCCTTGTATATTTATACAAAATGAAAATGAATGAAAATAATTAAATATATACATTGTCGACTTAACCCTCATATAAAAACAGGTCAGACAATATAAAGACTCGACGATGAGAAAATATAATTTCATATATATAGCATGCACAGTGTGTGTAATTGCTGATCTCGCGTGAAAGCGTTCCTTGTGCAGAAATTAGAATATGAAATGCATTGAACTTTTCTTGTTTTCTTTTGCAAATTTTAATTTGTTTAGAATTGCGGTGTGAATTTAAATTATCTCTTCCGAAAATTATATATGCATATAATTTTTATATCGACTCTTTTAAACTTAAGCGTATCTAGATTAAGATTTGTAAAAATTAATTGGATTAATTTAAATTCAGTTTGACAAGTTTGTAATGATTTAATTTAATGATCAGCAAATGATATCCTAAAAGTCGAATGCGGAATAAAATGATATTCACCTTTCGAAATTTTTCATCTGCATGAAAGAATTATACGATAATAAAATGATTGTATAAACCTTTGCGATTGCTAATAATAAATATATTTTTAAAAATACAAAGTATATCACACTCCATGTATATCCTTATTTATTTTATTTTTATTTTGTGCAGACTTATTCGTCAATTACTTAATCGTATTATTTACAGAAATTAATAAAATAATTAATTTCTTATTTCATTATTATTTAAGTGAACCTTAATTTATATTGTAACTGTGAACTATTTCGAATATTTAATATTAATATAATTAAAATAAATAAATATGTAGTAGGTACGAATAAACGTTTAAAAAAGATTCATATTTTAAAAATATGTAGATCGTATGCGCTGGTAAATTTTCAGCTAAGTAAAAAATATTAACCCATTCATATTATTGTTATTTAGTCAATATGCTCTGATGGAGAGTAAAAATGGCCAGGATACAAAAAATAAGTATTACATTTCATAAAAATTGCTTTGTTTTTGTTTTGAAGTAGTAAGTAATTTGTAAATAAAATGATTTTTTTCATTTTGGAGAACATACGAAGTATTATAAAATCAACCTTTTCACTGTTGTTTAACAAACAAATAAAAAAAGAAAAATTACAACTCATTTAATTGCAATGCACTTGCATAACTTGAAAAGTGAGAAAATTTTTTTTAGTATAACTCTTTTAAGGAAATGTCGCCAGTTAAAAGAAGCTTCTAAGTTAGACACGATGAGGGTTATTTTCCTGCTGCATGCCCAGTCACACCAGGGGTTGGCTGCCTTTCTCTTCTTCCCTCATTTTTCTCCTTTCATCGGTTCAAATGGGGGACGCTGCGCATGCGCACAATGAAAATGCAACGCTTGTGGCCCTTCCTCTCCCTCCGTCATTGTTATATACAGAAGCGTTAGTGAGGGAAGTATTTCCTCGTTGCAACAATGAATATCTACTGTAGTTCGTTTCCTTTTTTCTTTGTTTCTTAGCGTTGTCAAGAGCCAGTTATATTAAATTTGGAAATATACTTTGCAGCTAAGGGCTTCTAGTAGGATGTCATGTCTTTTCATATGAATTCTAGTCAAAAATTCTTAACTTTCTTTTTTCTTTTATATTTATAATTTGCACGCTAATGTTTTGAATATATAGTTCGATTTTAAGATAATTAACTTGTGATCCATTGCAACTATAGTGCATTTTAATAACAATTTAAAATTGTGATATTCCGATGAATTATAATTATAGCACTTATCATTTTAATGCATTTTATAAGTGTATTTTGTAAGCAAAATTATTAGGAAATTAAAAAATTTTTATTTTTATTTTTTCGAATTAAAGTAGGACTTGAAATAAATGTTTATTAAATTAATTGCTACTGTATTATAAATATTTTTTATTTTTTTAAAGTAATAACTTAAAAATGTTTTATAAATAGTTTGTTATTTAATTGCACAACTAATCATTATTAATAATTTTTAGTTTGCGTTAATTATCAAACATATTTAAAATATCCTAAACAATCTTCGAGGTTTTTATAATTAAAATATATAAAATGCTTCGTTATATCGCACTCCATGTATGAATTATTTATATCGAATTATTATCAATAATTATTTACTTTTAATGCCTAGCATTTCAGCTAGTTCAGTTATTTCTATACTTTCAACAAAATATTACGTTTAAAAAGAATATTTGGCAAATAAATTCATTTTCAATGAAAAGACCTTCATTTAAATTAAGTTAATAATTATTTTAAGAAAACAATTGTTTTTATACTATTAAAAGCTTATTGAGCTTCTCATTAAATTTGTATTTGTATATATATCATAAGTTTAAACATAATCCTTACTTTAATACTATAATTATGTTTATTGATAACTCAGAAGAAACAAACATAATAGTCTGAATGTCAATGAATGTATTGAATAATTAAATAGGTAATTTGATTAGTTGATTATTAAAATTTTACATTAAATGCAGTGCTAAGTTCATATTTTTGTAATCAAATAAAAATGTAAAAATGTCTTACAAATATTGACATAAATCGATATTGTAAAAAATAAGTTATGTTTCAATATAAGTTTATTCATTTTTACGTAATTTTATAATAATTCTTTAAATTCATGTCAGTTTATGTCCATTGTTAGGTTTATAATTATTTTAAGATCTCTATTTTTTTTAAATCTGGCAAACACATTTAATAAACAGTGTTTAAATAAAGTTAGAAATTCTTTATAAATACGATGAAATATACGTGAAAGATAGTTTAAAATAAGTTTTTCTAATGATAAGCTTCTTCTCATTCTCTTTTGCATCTGCATTTTTCTTAGTATAACAGCAAATAATTTAGAAGTTTATAAATTAAACAAGTGATTTGTTCGTTGTATGTATGTGTATGAGTGAATGTGTGTGTGCGTATCGAATGTTTCGTTACACAAAAAATCATTTCAGCTTTTCCACCGGATTGCTATTTGTCTTTAAATTTCGTATTTCAATCAGTCGTGAGAAACAGTGTGTGAAAGATAAAAAATAGTGATTTAAAACATAGTTTAAAGATTAGGTAAAAAGAGGTTTTGAGTTAAGAAAAATTCTAGTGGGAAAGGACAAAGGGGTAACTATATGAGAACTCTGTAACTGACACGAAATCACCACGAGGGTTTAAGAGGAGGAGGGGTGAAAATTCAAGGTGAAGCACCGATCGATTGTCATTTTCACTTCTTACCAAAAGCGTGCTTGTCTATCTATTGTTATTATAGAGATAAAACGATGTATTACATACTGTGTAAGCTCCTGTGCAGCATTCATATTACAGTCACTGTTTTACATTTTTTTTTTTTTTTTTTTTTTTTTTTTCTATAAATCCAAATATTTGCATATTACGAATGACATATTCATTGATTGCAGGTTTTGTATAAACTCTTCTGAAATATCAGCAATTAAAATACTCGAGTATTTATAATACTTTTATACGCAATGTATGTAAAGGGATTATTGCAAAGCAAAGAATACGTACAATTTGAAAAAATGTTTGTCAAATTTATTTCATTCATAGATAATTTTATTTATATTATACTTGAAAAATTTTTAATAAATATTCACATGGTATTATTATTGTTATTGTCATTGTTATAATTATAACTATCATCATTATGATTATTATTTGTTGGACTTTGATTTGAATAAGTATGTTTTACAAAAATATTGTACAAAATCAGATTTTTATAATTAAACGAATCATGTGTTATAAATGAACATGAAAATATTATAGTATTGTATTTATAATTTATTGATTCAAAATTTTGTAATGTAATTTCGCATTGGGTCTCATTTTATTGTAGGATAACCAATACCTCAATGCCAGTTCGTGATAAATATAACATGTAAAACTTAAAACCATTGCTTATTCACTTTACAGAAGAACATTTTCTATCTTATATTTTATAAGAGATCTACATTCTGGTGAAAAAGCTGGTTGATCTGATCAAATATCAAACACTCATAAAATTTGCATTTTTTGAATGAAATTATGCATGCAATTCGCTTTGTTTCATTTGCTCTTTTATGGATTCGTCTAAACTTACTTTCGCTCAATGAGCATGAAATCCTGTAATAATATAACGATCCAAAGATAGCATACTTTGAAATCGTCTAATTTAGTATTTAAAATTATTGATAATAAAGCAATAATTTTAATTGTTTGCGTTTCAAAATTCATAATTTTGTCTTAATGCTTTTACAGCATGAAACATTGTAGTAATACAATGAAAACATCGTTTATATTCCATTTTAATTACACATAATAATATTATCTATTAGAACTTGAATTGTTCACGATTAATATAATGTATGACTATTGCGTAAAGTGTTGAATATTTATTATACCAAAATTACGATTTATAAGTTTGAACAAAATATGTATAGAATAAAAATTTTTTTTTGCAAGCTTCATTAAAATACATTAAAATATAACTTCAACTTTAAAAGTGCTTGAAAAAACAATGTATTTTAATAAATATAATATGGTTGGAAATTCTTAAGAATTAGAAATACAGCTACCGATAGAAATACAAATACCAATACGGTTCGTTGATTTTTTTCTTCTTTCGTTTTGATTCCGGTCCATGAACTTGCAACCGGAGGAGACAAAAGGCCGTATGAGGGTGAGAGAAAGAGAACGAAAAATACTGATTATAAGCCTCGATATTATATGCGTCCTCTCTTTTCCTTCCCTCTATTTCAACCCCACTGCAGTTGGAGTAGGAGTGAGAGAAAGAAAGATAAAAAAGAGGAAAGAAGAGATGCAAACACATAGGTAGTGATCGATGGCAATAGATGTGAATGCATTTGCGAGGGAGAGGGAGAGAGATGGCAAAAGAATGAGGGAGGGAGATATATGTTATATTACTTGAATACTAGGGGAGGAGAGAACGCATTTGGAACGCACATTTATTCTTATGGATTCGATCGCAACGCATGGTATATGGAAGACTCGGATGGATATTTTGAAAGGGAGGAGGATGCATGGCATTCTATTTGCTACTGTTTGTGTATAAATTGGCTGATTGAAAATCATAATTAATTAAAAAATTGTTTATTTAAAAACTACGTTTTAATTAGTCGGTACTTTTACGAAGCTCTATACAGTCTTTAATTATATCTCTATATGTGATTAAAGTAGAAAATTATTTATAATGTTAAGCATTCTATCCACTATTATCTGAATAAATGTTGTTATTTTTTATCGATATTATTAATTGGAATAATTTTATATTGTGCAGAGAAATTTGTATTTTGAATTAATAAACATTTTCTTTTCCCAATTGTCCTACATTACATATACAAGACGATAATTAAAAATAAAACCTTTTTAATAAAAACACAATTCCTTAAATTTTTATTTAAACCAATTATTGGTATTATCCTTTGTTTTTATTTGTTTTTACATATACAAAAGTGCAATTATAAATTTTTGTAGGCTTAACAGTATACAAAATATTTCGCTAACTTATTTTATTACATTATGGGATATAACAGAAGCATTTATAAAGTTTGCACATAAAATACATAAGTTAACTACAATTGCTACTATTTTTCTAGACAATTTAAATAAAATAGTGAAGCACACAGTGTAAGATTTTAAAAATTCTAACTGTAACAGCAAATGATATTCATTAAATATTTATTGTAAATATATTTATCACAAAAAATTATATTTAATCAAAAAATTATAATATATTTTTAAATTATTTAATGCAAAATCTGCCCATAAAGTATATGAATTCAACACAATATTTAAAATTATAAAATATAAACATAGATTTTGATTTAAAATCAAAATACTATATTCTTTACTTGATAAATTTTTTTTTTTCAATCAGTAACAATTTAACATAACGGAATTTAGCATTCTAAGAAATAAAATTTTTATGCATTTTAATTAGATAGGGAAGAAATATTTCATATGCGTAATTAAAATTGAAATTGTTTATTTCACAATGATTTATACTATTTATAAAATCAAAATGAAAAGTTTAATCAGGAAATAAATAAATACGTATATCAACGTACTCACCATTGGAAACTAGGATGCTGTTTCGCATCGTAAAATCAAGAGAAAACGAAAGAGGGAGAGTTAAAGAGAGAGAATGAGAAGCAGTCATCAAATTGAAGGGGGACTCACCCTCTGTTTCTCTATCTCCCCCTCTCTCTCTCTCTCTCTCCCCCTCTTTGTGTGTGTGTGTGCGCGCGTGTGTCTCTCACTCTCTTTAGATTCTCTCCTTGTTTGTCTCTCTTTTACTCCCTCTTATTTCCTCCCCCCACTTTAAATTTGATTCGACTCACTCTAGACACGAACAAAAAAAACTGAGAATGAAATGTGTGCCTTCGTCTGACTGTCTGTCTCTGTCTCTCTCGCTCCTTCTCTCTCTGTTACAGTGTTGGCCAGTGGTGTCTCACTGAAGAGAGGGGGGGTTGTTGTTGTGCCTGGCAATGATGAAGGTCAGGCGAGGCAGGAGCAGCAGCAGCCCCGCGATGATCTTCGTAGTCAGCAACAGCAGCTGGTCTACAGCCATCGCCGCACGTCGACAGCGATGACGACGACGGCGACGGCGACAACGACGACGACAGCGATAAGAACAATGACAATGACAATGTCGACGACGACGACGACAACGACGACGACGACGACGACAACGACGGCGACGACGATGACAATGACAACGACTTCTGCGACAGCAATGATGATGCTACCCCAGATCGTCGACGTCAAACTGACGACGAATCACGAATATGACAATAATCAGGATGGTCAAGCTCGGCAACAACGTTATCGAAATCACCAGTACGACATGATGTTCATTAGTCTTGGTGACGATACAATGTTGTCAACATCCTTGTCGTCGTCGTCGACGACCACAAAAGCTGGCAACAGACTGTACAGCTGCCTACGCTGTGGTAAATCAGTCAGCAATAGATGGCACCACATGAGATCCCATCGCTCCCAGAATTGTCGCTGCCCTTACTGCAGCAACGTATTCACCCGCAGCGACAATCTCAAGGCTTACATTAGGAGCAAACATCTACAACAGGCAAAGCTCGAGTAGTTTTGACACCGTCCTTGACAATACTCACTCTCATTTTAACAACGAGGCAAAATGTTTCCTATCATTTGATCGTTTTTTTTTTTCTTATTATTTTATTCTTTCTTTTTTCTTTTATTATTATCGAAGTTTTTACTCGTGCCTAGATCTTGAATAACCCGAGAGCATCGCTAGTCGATAGCCAATTCAAGAATGGTTTACAATTCCTAATTATATTTGTTAGATGTTGGATCCATTTTTATCCGATTCAAGATTATACCAAGTAAGAGCAAGAATTCTTGATTGGCAGCTGAATTTTTTATGACTAAATTTGAACCCTTCTTCATAAACTTATCTTAAGAAAATTTAGAGATATACATGAAAAAAGAGAAGGAAAATGCTATAGCATTTTATTGCTTTATCTATCTCTATTATTATATCATTGGAATGAATATTCCGCTCCAATTAATTCGTATTTCATTTATTAATGACCTATTTTGTCAGCATTTTATATTTCGAAAGATAGTAACACAGCTTTATATGATACTTTGTTTTGTTATTGTTAAAGCAAGAAAAGGTTCGAGACATTGCAGCTTCCTAATTTTCTATTATATTGATTATTTGATTATTACTAAATAATCAAGCTACAATCTGTGATCCTTGACAATAGAAATGTTCTTGAGAATATTCTGCACTCAGGGCAATTTTATATTCGTACATAAATCTGAAAAAACATAGTTCTTTGAAATCTGCTGAGAGTCATTCGAATATTGATAATAATTAGAGAATAACGTGTTATTTAAGATGAAATCAATTTAAAGTCATCAAGAAGAGGACAAGAGGACTTATCGAATTAAAGGATATATTTTTATTTTTAATTATTAATGGTAAAATGAAAATCAACAAAGAAAATTTAAGTTTCACATAAAATAAGTGAACTAACTATTTTTATAATTGTTATCAAACATTTCTGTACATTTCATTATCACAATAGCATTATAGTAGTTATTTGTAGTACTTTAATTATTATAATCGATTGTACATATATTATATTCAGGATAAATGTTTCCTCATGAATTAAAATCTTTTATTATATTATTTATTAATTTATGAATTATTCGTACTATTATCCCTAATATTCTTTATCGTTCAAATCTATCAAATTGTAAAATAAGTACAATTTATTTTTATAATTTCGTTTTCACCTTTCACTTTGTATAAAAATTTTATTTAGCTTTAGAGTACTTTTTTATATATTGTTATGATATATTTAAAAAACTTAATTTTAATTGAATATCTCTTTTATAAATCATTTTTAAACATAAATAAATAATAAAGAAAGTATTTTTAAATATTAAAGTATTAAAATTAAAATTAAGAAGCATTTTATTAATATTATTTTATAAAAACTAATTTTAATTTTAATGAATAGTTTATGCAATACAATAATAATATTCCCTTATCTTAAAAATACTTATGTCGAGAATCATATGAATTCCATATATTTTGTACTTTGTTGAAAGTAGGAAGATAAAATGTTATTAATAGCTTTAAATATATATTGAAATTGATATTGAATTCATTAGTTTAAATAATATTTAAATATTTAAAATAATATTTAAAACTTTAAATAATATTTACTTTCGTATAATATTTTATTGTACATTAGTTCTTTTATAAATTGATGGAAAATATAACTTAAGTACTTCTTATGCATGAATATATTACATTAATAATTCAATTTAATTGAGAATTTTTTGAAGGTTTATTTTTATGTTGCATAATTTAGAAAATAATAATCGAAATAAGTTAAAAAGAAAAGCAACAAAAAAACAACAAAAGCAAATTCTTATTTGGTTCACGCTTAATTCTCATAAGGCTTTCAGTGAATATCATATAACATGTTATAAAGCATTTTATAAGTATATATTATTTTTAAAACTTATTGCGCAAACCAAGTGCCGCTTAATTTTTTTAAAGACTGACTAGTTCGTGGCTTCTAATCTAACCCGAGTGACATTATTAAAAAAAATTCATGTTTTATTAGAATCTATTTTTTAAATTTCAATAATTCTTCATACAATATTGCAAAGTCCATTGTCAATATTAAACTATCTTTAACGTGCTTATTAAACTGATTCGTGATAATCTTGAAAAATTTGCTTATGCTGGTGTTATAGGTGACGAAACCTCGTTTAATAATGCGTAATCAGTCAGGCTTTGCCGCGTTATGCATACAAGAGAATTTGGTAATTAGGAAGGAAAGGCGCAAAATATGCAGAACTGTTTAAGAAGAAGCGAAGTAATTGGAACGTGGAGAACTGCTTGAGCAGCCCACAAAGTTGAGCGAATAAATAAGACTTTGCAGGTACCGTCGAAAGGATTGGAATAAAAGAGCCAGCAATTTCTTGCTGGCGGTGCTCTCAAATTCCAGAATAGCGAAGGCTCGTTTTGAGCCATAATTGGGTAATCAGCAACACCCTGTGCGTCCCTCTCTCTCCCTCCCACCGTCTATCTATCTATTATATGGGAACTATATTATAAGATTGTGCGTGTGTACATTTATAAATTTATATTCTGCATAAATCTTGTCGAGCTGTCGTCACCCATGACACTGGATATAGACGTTAAAGTAAGGTACAAGGTGGTACTTCATTATATAAATTTTAAAATTCATCCTAAAATATTTGTTTATATACTTAATCGAAGTTTTATAAAGAGCAGTTGTATATTTTTAAAGTCCTAGATAGCTTAAAATTCATGTGTGAACCGTTTGACGTAAGCTTTTTAAGCAATTAAAATTTATATATATATATATATATAATATTATATATATTTATTTTTTAATAAAGAGATATTTTAGTGTTTTAAAATTTTCAATGAATTAATATTTCATAAATAAATTCTAAATTTTTATCGTAATATTGACATTTTCTCTTGGACATCGAATTATCCAAGTTTCTTTTACGTAGCAAACAATTATACTTTTGACTTTCGCATAGTTATTTCGTTTATTCTTTATTGCTTCACTTACTTGCTTAAAGTTCGTCACAATTCTAGTGAACTCGAATGTTGACATACAACATCGTCATTATTTTTTGTAATTAAAAATATTTAGTAAATAGAATATCTGATATATTTTTAGTAAACTGTAGTAATTATCAGATTTTATATGGAATAGTTTTCTACATTATTTTTAACTGTTATTTGTTTTAAATGTATTTCGTAATAAATTTGGTAAGGAAATTTAGTAATTAATTTACATTGAATTCGTTGTTACAAAAAAATATAGTCAAATTTAAATGATAAACAATAAATGTAGCTAGCTTTGTATTTCATAATAACGATGAAGACAAAATTAATGCAATAATTGACCGGTTATTGTTAGATTGTGTGCCTATGAGAAGTTATATGTCATTGACAAGGTTAGAAAGCACTCCTTTAGTCTATCTTTTTTCTTCCAGATATTTTTTTATTACGTTGTTAAGATACTAAAAACATATGTATGTATGTTAATAGAACTAAGAGTAAAAAAGAGCGAATTCTGGATAGTTATAATATAGTCTTGGATTATAATGAAGTCTTGTAATATACTGAAATGCCACTCATAGACGTTCCACAATTAAACAAAATTGTATAATCCGTAACAAGATCTATCAGAGTCGCTACTTTACCACACTGATAATAATTAAATTTTAAATCAACGTTGCTTGAGCTTACAACGTCGCTTATCGCTCTTGTGTGCGATACATTATCAGGGAGCTGACTTAAATAAGGACTTACTAGCGACGCATTAAGGACGTAAACAACTTGTACAATTATTTTTTATACTGACCGAACACGCATTTCTCTTTTTACATTTGTCCCTTCTTGCCATGGAAAACCAATGACAGCTGTGTAATATAAAAGGTATATAATCTAACACAATGTGTACTCTTAAATTTGTGTGGTTGATTATTATTTTTCTTATCTATTTCATTGTCGCTAACATGCATACATTGGGAAATATAAGACAGCTAAATAACCATTCAGGATGAGAAAAGTGTGTCGTTTACACAAATGAAAGAAATGCAAATACGAAATTTCAGCACAAAAGTAATACTTTATAAAAACGAAACATTTATCCAACTGCCTTTGAGCACATATTCATATATTCACTGTCCTCAGTGATGTTATATGACGCTCTCTGCCTCTTTCCCACAGCCTCTTTTTCTCGCTCTTTCTCTCTATTTTAGCTATAATTAATAATTTCTTATACGTACATATAAACATACACGATAATATACAAGCACACGTGCGCACGCAAAAACATAACACATTTTCTATCTCTATCGCTGTCTGGCTGTAAAGTTATTTTATCTTATTACTAATACAAAAAAAGAAACAATAATTTATATTATCAAGTTAATTAACAAAAATAGTAATTCTATTCTAACAAGGCTCTTGTATAATTTTTATTTTAATCTATATGTACATATAAATGCAAATGCAAATATATAGCGGAAGGGGGCGGGGGAGATCAAGTACATCAAGAAATGTACAGCTGTATATATATATATATATATATGTATAGGTGGTTATATATATATTTAATACATTTCTTAATGCAATGCCGATTATGCAATCGTATATTTAACAATAGTTATTATTTTGTATAATATAATAATTAGATACCTCTCACAATGTATTTTTGCGCCTCCAGTGGATTGTCAATATAATTATCGAGAGAGTAAAAATTTAATGACTATCTCAAGTTACTTAAATTTACATGCTGTGTGTGCGTCCGTGAGTATGTATATGCCGCGTGTGTACGCGCGTACGCGCGCAGTAAATAAGAGAAATAATTACTACTTATGTAATATTTTGTATTACTAAATTCTATAAAAGTATCCAATGAATATTATTTGTTCGTAAATAATTAGAAGGCGATAGATCGTATATTAAAATTGAAAATTGTAACAAAAAATTATAGAAGGCTTTTGTAAATAATCATGAAGGTCTACAGTGAGTCTTATTAAAGTTTAGCAATACATTTGTTCGGTTTGAAGCTTATCATTCTCAATATAAATTTAGCCACTCTCGTCCTCATTCATTATTTATAATAACTATATAATAAACTAACAAATTGCAAGGAGAGTAATAAAACGTGAATATGCGGTGCATTAAAGTGGGACAAACGCAGGAAATTGTTCATTTTCGCATGCAACATTGTGTCGTAGACTCGCGCGCGTGTTCGCGCTTCCTGCAAAGGACATACTTGCACACATTGTGTTTATTCCGCTTATGCTTGTGCACGCGCGCGCAAGGATCGACTAAATGCATTTGGGTGATTACGCTCAAGGATAATCGACACTTTATCGCCAGCTTAAACGTGCAAACATTCTCCAGCGCAAATCCTTTCACGCTCGAGTGGCTTCTGTCCAAGTCCCTCAATGTAGTGAGTGCAGTGCAATCTCGACGTACTTTGCACAACTTGAATGCGGAGCTGTTAGGGGCGATACGTCGAGAAATCAAAAAAGATAAATATTTACAGAAACTATGAATTAAACAACATAGCCTGACCTATCTCTTAAATCAATCTTTCATATTTGCTGCATCGAGAGAAAATAGTTATCATTTATTTTATTATGACTAATTAGGACTAATGTTTGTCATTAAATATTTGGATGCTACGCATCTATGAGAATTGCATGATTCAACGGTTGTATCTGAATCTATTAATTTATTCTCTAATCTTCATAAGTCTCATTATTATATCATCTGTATTTGACAAGTAATTCAAATCCGTGAAAGTAGAATAAAATTCATATTCATTATCTGAAATATTGAAAAATCTGATTTTACGGAGAAGGTAATAAAAATTGAAGAGCGATATTTATGAGATATTAAGGTATTAAGAATGTAAGATTATTTTGCACTACTTTTGCTATTAAAGCGTGGCCATGTATAATATAAAATTTGCGTTACACGTTGCTGCACGCCAATTTCATATTAAAATCTTCATTTTTACAAAGTATTTTCATTTATATCGAAAATGGCTATTCATTGCTTAGTTAATTCATTTTACTATTAATTTACAATTTTTTTATAGTGTTCATATAACCTAATATAATGTAATAAAGAAATACAAAATGGACTTTTACAAATACAATTTTGCTGTATATCTTGTCAAGAGCAGTAATATTATGTAAAGAAGTTGCTAAAATTTTGAATTCGAACTAATTATCTAACTAACAGACTAATTGACTAACATGTAAATTCTAGCCTATTAATAATAATGTAATTATAATAAATTATTATACAAAGCATAACTAATAAAATTGCTTATAACTGGTTAATTTAAGAAATAATCAAATATATATTTGTGTACTCTATACATATAAATACATATATAGGTGTGTGTGTGTGTGTGTGTAAAAAATTTAACTCTCTATCTCTGTCTCTTTCTATATATATTAAGTATTTAAATAATTTATTAAATATTTGCGGTACTTGTTCTTAAATATTTTTACATTTCAAATTATAACAATAACTATGACTTATTATAATGGATTTTAAACATTTTTATTTTAATACCGTTCAATAAATTGTTCTTTTGAAAATATAAATTATTAAAGTTTTTATGCTGATAATTTTTTAATAAAATAATAAACATATCAACTACACGATATTTAATTTCAAAACTAATAATCACATTTATTAATAATCACTTTTATTACAAGATTTAAAGAATAGTAGTAATTAAAATGTCGACATTTTGTTTAAAAACATTCGCACTTAAAAAACAATTAAAATATCGTTAACAATTTACAATTCCATAATTTAAATTAAAAATTTACATTTAAACAAGTAATTAATCGTTTAGTGTTTTCTTAGATTAAACTATTAAAAAATAGGCAAAAGAAGAAAAAAACATATTTACGATAATTTACACTTATATTATATAGATTCGGTGTCTTTTTTTTTACATTCGAATACAGTTAAATAATTAAAATCACGACTTTTCATTTGGTACATTAAAATTGTACAGTAAAATTTACATTATTGTGTGTGTACAAACAGTTATGGCACTTAACAAAATACAACTTTAATATAATCTTAAATGTTTTTTAATTTTAAAAAAGCCTTACGATTTTACATTACTTTACTTATCAATAACTTTATCCTGTTAAGATCGTAAAAATGAATTAGTATAAAATTTGTATTAATTGTCATTGTCTAAAATATTATTTTAATGAAACGTAAGAGTAGAGTTGTAGGACTGCAATCTGTTTAAAATAATTACAAACCAAATTCTTTCCGTTAATATTCATGTGCGATCTTTTTATCTGTATTTGTTAGTATGACTTTTCTCTATTTCCATTACAACGATAATTCGACTTCGACTTCGAAATTACGGCTAAGGCCTAACTTTTATTCTTGAACATGAACATCAAAAACAGTGTAATCGTTGAATCGTCGATTACGAATTAATACAAGCCTTTTACAATGATCGCAGAGGGCCATACTAACAAATCCACTGTTACAATAAGAAAACAAAAAATAAAAAATATAAATAAACAAGAAGAATTTTCTCTCGATGTAGTTTCTGCGTTATCTTAATTTTTCATATTTACCAATGTCCCGCCATTCTTTATCTCAACCTTGTTCTCACATTACATCTCAATTTTACATTAATTCACGTAGAGTCCGTCTTTCTATTGCCTCACTCTCTTTCTCTCTGCGACTATCTTGATGCGTGCCATCCACAGCGTCTCGACAATGTTTACAAACAAATAAGATAACAATCAAAAATGATGTCTAAATATGTAGTCGAGCCCAAGATCGTGTACACAAGCATCTGCGGGCTCGGCTCCAAAACCTATTGGTATGAAAATAAAAATGACAGTAAAGTAGAGAAAGTAAAACGTGATGGTGCGCGGCTGTGTGCTAGGCAACAATGATTGAGTGACTTGTCTTGTGTTGATGTTGCAGGTTCAAAAGCCTGGCACATGCGGCTGACCTTTGACCGGGTGCCAGGCGGCTGCAACCTACACAGGTGCAAGCTGTGCGGCAAGGTCGTCACGCACATCAGGAACCACTACCACGTCCACTTCCCCGGCAGGTTTGAGTGTCCTCTCTGTCGTGCGACGTACACGCGCAGTGACAATCTGCGCACGCACTTTAAATTCAAACATCCCGAGTCAAGAAAGATCGATCTTAACGATTACATGGCCGGCTCGCTGGCTCTGTCCGCGACGAATAACGACACCATGAACACGCTCTCCTAAGGCCTGCGCCAAAGCTCGACAGGCACGTCACGCTGCCACCTCCCCGGTGTGTAAGCATGACGATCGCGACGATGGTAATGATGATGCCGCTGTCGGCGACGACGACGACGAACGGGCCCTGAGCATTTGGCCCAGCCACTCTTACCGAGCCTCTCGTTTGCGCGGGTGCGCCAAAGCCTCGTAATGTGATATATTGTATAGAGGATGTGGCGATGCATCGACTGACGAACGACGTCTAATGTAAGGGATAACGAGGAAAGATTTTGTGTGTGCGCGCACGCGTGGGCCTGTATGTCTGTGCGTTCATACGTGCATGCAAGCGTGCGCGAAAGCGAATGAGAAAGGGCGGGGGGAGCGAAACGCAAAAAGGGACGTTGAAATTTTATAAGGGTCCCATCGTCGTCGTCATCACTGCCATCGTCATCAGCATTCTTTATCTTCATCGTCTTTGTCGTCGTTGTCTTTGTCGTCTTCAATACAACGTTCCCATCGTTTTCATGGTCAAATCGCGTCGCGATTTCTTCGCACTGAAGATTGTCGAAAGCCTCCTGGAAGATTGTCGAAAGCCGCAAGAGATCAATTACACGCACTATCATCGTTAGAAAAAAGCGAATCAATTGAATATCGATATATGTGTGTGTACACGCGCGTATGTATGTATGCATATATATATATATATATACACGTGTGTATATAGGCATACGTACATATACACATACACACACATATATATATATATATATATGTATTCTATGCACACATTATAGATGTGTGTGAAAGAGAGAGAGAGAGAGAGGGGTGGGTGAGTGTGTGTGTATCTGCATATATGACATACACGCGATGAGTGGCGTGACAGCCAAAGAAAGATACATACATAGCAAGGAGACGAATTTTTTGTTTTGTTTTTATTCACTTTGTAATCGTGTTCGACATACACCAAATTTTGAATAAACACTAGTGAATCATCTTGAGGAATGGTTTAAACGAGGGTCAACGAAGCTAAATTATTTTCTTTTCCAGGAATCTGCGAATGCTTTATGAGAAGACATAACGATAATGAGAGGGATAATAGTTAGTACAGCATAATAAAAGAGGAAATATAAAGAAGCAATCGTTACGCGATACTTCGAAATGAAATGCGTTTTTCTTTTTTTTTTCTTATTGTTTTTCTTTCTCTTTATACTTTCAACGCTATTAGACGCCACATATAGGGACATAGGTATTGATGAAAGTAGCAGCATTTAATCCTTTACCTTATCGTAGCCAATAATAACGATGACAATTTATCAAGCGCTGCGCCGAAATCGACAGAGAGTACGGGGATTCAATTCTGCGATCGCATCCCCTATTAGGTTTTGCATAAACGGTACGAAGACGATAGAAAAGTTGATGGAAGCAAAGTCGTTGTACTCACTTGAGTGGTGACTCGCGTAGAGGTAGCGTGTGCATAACGACTGAGGCAATGGGAGAGGAAGAATCTTTGGGTTACTGAATGTAGAGGATGGAGCTAGGAGTGGCACATGACGTAGCTACGCACGGTTATGGAGTGTAGCACGATGTTTGTGCAAGAAAGGTGCACACCCCGTTGTAAGCGTATATAAAAAAAAATGGGAGCAAACGTGGTGCCAATTCCTCCCGTAATTACTGATCCATAAGTATGTTAAACGATAACGAAGCAAAATAATAAAATAAATACTGGGATTCTTAAGTAAATAATGAAACGCAAACGTTTGAAAGGATTATTAAATAATAATAATAATAGACACATCGATTTGGCAAGTGAGTTTGCTGAAGATAAAACACTAATGAACTATTAATTAACAATCTTAATTTTAAGCGGAAGTAATTATCATTCGATACGCAGGGTGAGTCGGGTATATAGTTGTTGAAGAATTTATAGTTGGACTTCATATTAGATAATTGAAAAAGAGAACCGTCACATTTCATACGCTGAGATCACGACAGCATTGTACTGTCATACATATAAAATTAAATTAATATATTATGAACATTAATAGAGCTCATGATAATGTAAATATTTTTAAAAAACGAAAAGAAGCAAAGAAAAATAAATACTTTGCAAAAGAGTAAAGGATTGAAGGGGCGTGGAAAGGAACGAGTATATGTCAAAAAAGTGACTAATTTTAGCATTATGTCGATTAACAACGAAAAATCTTTGTCCTATGCATTATTTTCTTTCTGATTTTGTTCAATATTCTTTTGTTATTATTTTTTTTTTTCTGTTTTTGTTTTTAGTATTTGTTACAAAATGCAGCTCTAATATGAACTTTAACTATAAAGTTAATAGTACTTGTTATAAATAACAGCTGCAGTATATTATATAAACGATTACAAACTGTACATCGCAAAATAATGCAGCAATAGTGGAAATCATGAAGACATTCCACGATCGGGACTTAAGTGCATAGGCAACAGATAATAAGGATTTATTGTGTATTGGATGATTTATGGTACTATATTTTATATTTTATATAATCTACCGATATTGATAACTATATTGGTTGAAGATAGTTACGTTAAAAATACGATTTTATCCAAGGGGTGGTTAACTGATAGTCACAACACGTCATTGCACGTTGATATTTTTTTCATATTTTGTTCAACTTTCATCGGTTGAGGTGCAATTCATTGTTTTTGTTTATATATATGTATGTATGTATGTATGTATGTATGTATATATATATATATATATATATATATATATTTCCCCCTCCCCCATAATATATATTCACGTTATCTCCTTGTGACATTTTCAATTGCAGCATAAATATGATTCAGCGGTTTCGCGATTAAAAATTTTGACTCGTAATAAGAGCTAAAAATTTAAGATTGTGACAATTTAAAAACATTTACGTTAAGAACATGTTTAAAATATTATCTTGTTGAGAATAGTAAACTAGCCAGTCTAAGTTTTATATAATTGTTAGTTAATTTATAGAGATTACTTATAATTAGATTATTTTTATTCCAAGATTTTTATAAATTTCAATAGCATTTTATTAACATTTTTATTGTTGTAAAATTTTGCTTTTATTATATGAATTTAAACAAAAAATATATAATACAATTTTTATTTATTTATTGTGGCATATATAGATATAGATATATATATATATATATATATATATATATATGACGCACACTGCATTAAAAAGAATATTTTCTTTTATCTAATTACAATGTTTAGTGAATTATTATACATTTTCAATGAATTATCGGAGAAACATGTCGTTTGGTATGAACATATTATTTAATACAAATAAGTATATATTTTTATAAAGTTTATTTAATATGTATAGCCTAAGATGATAACTTATAAATTAAGAGACAAAAGTTTCGCACTACAAAAAAGTTGCTAAATTTGTAAATGAATAAGTATAAATTATGATTTTGTTATTTCGCCCGTGGTCTTCATTAAAAGAAAAATCTATTGGCTCGTAACACATTATTTAGATTTGAGGCCAAAATAACACAAATAGTCCATTTGCCATTTAGTTATAACGTGGTCTTAACGTAAACGGTTATATAAAAGAGAAAGGAAATAACCGAAGTGTGATTCAGTAAGCATGAAGTATAAATGCTGCTTAACGTAAATGAAGAGGAGGTTAAACGAGTCCGACGAATTATGGGCACATTTGCACATTTTTTACACCTAGCCAAACAGAGCACTCATATACCGAAATAATTTAAAATAATATATTAACAGTAACCAGATTTTATTAATATATTACGCAGATTCTTATTCTTATTCTCTGAAGTATAATAATATATATATTGGATAATTTATTTTATTTTGTTTTACCGTTTTAATGATTTTATATACACTGTTGTTACTGGTTGACGAGAAATATAAAGAGCAATTATAATAGTACAGCGATCCCGCCTGTGTACGCACGGATTTATTTATTTTTACACGAACTGTATGCATTATATAGTTACATATAAAGAAACAGGGATACATAGAGACACGTTATTAAAAACGAAACATACATACACATACACATGTTAAGAGACACAAATTATAATTAATACGAAGAGAGTCGAGAGAGGGAGAGAGTGAGGGTTGAAAAGATGAAAAATAAAAGAGATAAAATGAATGAAAACTCTATGTGATGCACATAGTAGGCTTACCCTTGGTAGATCATGATAAAAATGAAGTTTACTTTGGGTCTATTCATTCGTATTGACAAATTTTTTTTTCATTTTTTTTCATTCTTATTAAAGACCTTGCCTTTCTTTCTTAAATGTATTGATCTATAAAAGAAAAACATGTTTTTTATTACACACAATAGGCATTATTATAGACGCGTGTTACTCCATCAGCTAACCAAATATGTTTAGTATGCCAAGTGTTCGTTTTTTTTTATTTAGATTTTGGACGTTTCATTATGTACTGCAGCCCTTACGATAAAAGTCTACGTTTTATTATATTTACATGTAGTTTATATAAATATTATATGTTTTGATCTTTTTATTACTAAATAAATAATTTTCGAATCGCTGAGCGATTCTACATTAGGCGAAAATAAACTGCATGCATTCGTAAAGCTCTAAGCTCATCTATTTACTTAAAGAGGAAGAAACAAGAAGAAATGTGTACGATAATAAGCGGAATATCACTGTTAAAATAAAAGAACTCGAACGCTTATATTCTACATTTGTAAGGGCAGCAGTACTTGTATAATTATGTTTCCACCGAGCGATTATCATAATAGTAATTTGCCTGCGGGCACACAAGCACGATGAAATATTGTAATGGCTAAGTGGGCCGAGCTTACATTGACATCGACTACTTGACAAACACACCTGGTGATATCACAAAACACAAACACATGCATGCAGTCGTTGGAAGCGAGCGAATAGAAAACAAATATTGCGAATAATAAAAAAAAGACATTTCTTTGTTTATTCAAATTATAATTTACGAGTTATTATTTTTATTACATTATATTATAATTATGATTATTGTACATCGTCGTTTATATATCTTTTTCCCGATTGTCAATGGCATTTTCGCATATGACACGAACTATATAGCTGTAAATGAAGAAAAGATATATGTAGGTATGTGCGTATGCTTACTTTTTCTTTTCAGAATTTTAACACGTACGGCATTGTCTTAATTTTTATTTTGTAAGAAGCGGTTTATTATAACGAGAATTTTGTGTAAGTTACTGTTTTTCTGAATATTTTATAATTTATTGTTTTAATGGCTTATCTTCTTTATTTCTTCTACTCTTTTGGATATAGTTATATAAGTTATGCTTTGTACAAGGGTTACGGCAGTACGGTGGAAACGTAGAGAATGAATTATATTTTTTTTATTTTTCATCATTAGATTAGTTATCTGCGGTGCGTCTGAAGTCATTAGATGTGAGAAATTTAAAAAAATTCAATGCAAAATTTTTTATCCTTATGGGATTAGCCTCTGCTTGCCAAACGTTCAAAACCAACGTGTTTAAATAAGCCTTAATCGTATTTCCTTGATTAAATTAACGTAAAAAGACACTTGAAGAATGTCCATCACCTATTTCTTCAGCTTTGTATATAGAGTAATCAGTTAATATGTAATATTGACTGATTATTATACATATCCTTTTACATAATCAATTTTTACATTCATATTTATCTAAAATTAAAGTATTAACCGAATTTCGGATCCATTGTGTGTGTATATATATATATATATATATATATATATATATATATATATATATATATATATATATATATATATATTTATAAA
>JAPYYT010001323.1:0-28580 GCA_030522565.1 Ceratosolen corneri
GTCGAGACACAAGAGATTATCATCGTACTTTATACGATAAATACACACAAATGCACGGTCACAAGTCTGCGCGTCAAAGATATGCACTTATTAAAGTGCTGGGCTTTAGTACTTCGGGAAGAAAATGATTATAAATTTCGAGCTCATATCGGTTATCTATGATGCTTTTTTCGTCGCGGTACGGCTAGGCGGAGCGGCATGAAAAAGGCCCACAAGTTTATTGCGGACCCCTTGTGGATACTTTACACGACGACTGAATCGTTCCGCAATATTTCAACTTATCTTCCTTACGAGATGCTTAACCTGCCTTTTTTCGTGCTACGTGCGCGCTTGCGAGAAATTCCAGTGTACCCCACCTTTCGGTTTCTCCAATGTTCTGAAATATTGGAAACTGTGAGAAACTGAATATATTATTTTTCAGTTTTCCTCAATTCCTCCTCCCTCCCTCCCTCCCCTATTCTGATTTGAAGTAATTCTTAACGATATTAATTTGTCAATAGTAATATGTAATGACCTCAAGTCTTTGAATGTAAGACTTGCTTGATTTTCTTTGAATGACGCATCCAAGTGTGTACCCTAAATGGATATATAATACATAAAACATATGTTGCCGTAAACGACTTCAATCTTATCTATGTATATAAATAAATTGAATTAAAATTATATAAGTGCAAGCTCGAGAATTTAGTTGTTAGTTTTCGAAATTACAGAAACTATAATTTGGACATTATTCACTTGCTTCAATTATTCACAAATATTAATCCCATATTATTATAGATATTTTTAATTAGCAATTGCATTACACAATAAACATTTAATGACTATTAAAAATATCCATTATATAATTTATATATAATAACAATTCAATGTAAAGCTAAAATTTTTATATCATAAGCAGTTATTACACAGCATGCAAAGTAATAAATTTTTAGCTATTTTAATGTTTCGTTTTAGATTACTGACAGGAATAAAATCCATATTTACAGGATAGATTCAATAAACAAGCCAAACGAATAATGCTAAAGGAATTACATTAATCTGGTAGCATACAAATAGGAATTATTTTAATGCTTTATTAGAACTCTGAATTATATCACGAATGGTAAAAGCGTACGCAAATGTAAATTCGAATATATTGTTTTGTAATTAAAAATTATGGAATTTCATTAGCGAACGCAAACTTTCATAGATCTGTGTCTGGATTGTAAAAATTTCTCCTAACAAATAAACTATAATCTTTGGCTATTTTCGAAATGCACGAATAGGTACTGATGTATGTGTAAGCGCCAATGTACACAGATGGAGACTCGCAGAATTTTGCAGTCGCCCCCAGACTTGGGTGAAATAACATTTCCAATTTACTTACCAATTTAGATTATAAATTATAATATCATTCTTATAAGCGGATGAAAAATTAAAAATACACGAGTTCAGCTATTATTCTTTTGATGTTCCGCCGCTACTTTATTGGCTAATAACTGCCTTAGACTTTAATCGAAGTAAAAAAGCTCGGTAATTAAATAGTATGACTTTAATGGATAGCTCAGCGTATATTAGAGCGCAGAATGTTCTTCTTAATCTGTCCTTTCATTTTTCGTTCGGCAAACTAGTTTTACATATTATTAGCATACGCAACTTGTTCATTTCTCTCGCAATAATAACAATAATAAATAAAGCACGATTATCTCTCTCACACTCACTCTCTCTCTCTCTCTCTCTCTCTCTCTCTCTCTCCCTCCTGCCCCCTCCCTCCCTCCGCCGTCTCCTTCTCTTACGCTTCCAGAAAGTCGCAGCAAACGGCGGGCGGGCATTAAATAACCGCCGGGATAGTCGAACACAAGTGCTCTCGATTGTGCAGCGCCGGCCAATGGCTCCGGTCAGGCGCGCGACGATGTGCCGGTTACGAGAAACAGAGACCTTTACGAAAAGCGTGAAAATACCCGCTTGTTATTGTACCGCCGAAATTACAGAGCGATTAATAAGAGCGCGTGTGATTTACTATCGCGCGACTCCCGCTTGAAAGCGAGTATGAAGATAATCATCGGTTGTTAGGTCGAGACACGGAACGGCGCATGTGCACGGGGACACATTGCGGGACACCCGGCGAGATGCATCAGTTCGACGTGTGTACGTCGACGGGGTGCGGGGAGAGGGGGATGATGGCCGGACTGCAAGGGAAATGAGGTTGGGGGGGGGGAAGCGATGGTGAAAAACTTGGTGGCGTCAAAATAAGGTTGAGCCCGTTCGTTTACTTGTTGCGGCTCGTTTAGCTTTTATCGCGGATTAATTCGCAGTTTCGTGAGCAATTCTGAGACGGAATTCGAACGAGAAATTGTTAATGACGATCTGACTTATCGATTGTAAAGGTAATTGTACTGATTAGTTTGGTAATGAAGAAGGATGCTAAGAAAGCTGGTTTCCCGCTAAATCGTGAAGCTCGACTTACGTAAGCCGATTGTCTAAAATGTACGACGAGCTGCTAAATATTGAAATTGCAATAGTTGAAGGTATTGGGAGCTAAACTTTAGCAAAAGCGAGTGAACAATTTTAATTAGCCGTTGCGCAACGGCAGTCTCTTTTGTGCATAGTAATTATACCGACCACTGTTACAATTGTAATAATTAATTATATTCATCATTCGTTATTTACCGAGAGCAAACGCATAGTAGCAATTGATATAAAATCTAATAATATGCAAGATCATTATATATGAAGTAAATGGCTTTGCTCATCCAAATATTCCCTTGGATATTACTTACGGAGAGAAGTCGGATGTAACATTATATGCTGCTGTGCATTTCCGAATTCATTGCGGCATTCTCCAGACAAGTCACATTGCTCCTTAAATATTACAAGTTGGCCAGTATTATATCCATTCCGATAGATTCCGAATTATCTACTTAAAAGAGGTTAAGGCAATGCCTATGGAATTCCGAATAATCGACACAAGCTTTATTAAACGAATGTGTAAATCAGCGTAGGTAGCTTACTTATTAATTAATATCGGAGCCGAATCAAATTAATTATAATTTTATTATGCACTCGGATCGCTCGCTTCATGGCTCGTCGTGAAAAGCCGAAAGGAGCAGCAGGCGCATAAGGCCTTTCATAATCTCAGAGAAAACGTCGGCGGTGTCCCCTCATTTCTAGATCCGAAAAGAATTTAATATCGTTAAATAGTATCCGCTCTCGGAGAGAAAAGGCGGCTCTCTCAGCTTTAGCAACAGTCTTGGCAAAAAGCAGCTAAATCCTCGAAAAATTTCACAAGAGACGGAGCTAAAGCGGCTGCGCGCTAATAAGTCTGCGCTTAAATCGCTCGCTGCTCGTTCGACGCGAGCATTAACTGAGCGCCTAACGCTCCCCCCCCCCATTTGAGCGGCGCTAATTTCATCGCGGACCCTTCGAGAGTCAGCTCTCCTTGCTGGATGTTAGCCGATAACGATCGAGATCGGCGCATGAAAGTGACGCTCCGTCGGGGACTGTCTGCGCGAGTGCGACTCCCAGTTCCTTTATCCAGGAGCGGCGAACTCCTGGCCGTGGGGAGAGATGCGTTAGGTCATGATACGTTGATTCGATTATTGCATGTGTTTGCGTCTTGGAGAGTCCGTAGCCGAATGTTAGTCGACGGTAATTATGTGGAATCTGATTTTTACCTTCGGTTTCGTGCATACATGGTGTGCTAATTGGTGGATCGGTGTTTCGATACCGACCGCTTTCGAATTAGCTGCTTGACAATTATCTATTGAAGAAAAGTTACTTGGCTTGATAACTGCCTGATTTGTATGAAATTGGCTTGTATGACCTGATGCAATCATCGTTATATACGAGCAACGGCAATATTGAACTTGAATAGTAAATTGAGTGGGATTATAATTTCACCATGCTGAACAACAACAACGACAACAACAACATCAACAACAATATCAACAACAACAACAACAACAACAACAACAACAACAATATGATAATAATATGAATTTCATTGTATAAGGATTAATGTTTTAGGCTGACTATTATGAAATTTTAATGAGAGGAGACACGATAATTATTCTTCGACAATATTGCATTTCACATTTTTCTAATTTTATTTCATTGATATTTACAATAAGAAACAATGAGAAAAATCTTCTTAAAATTCTGCAGTTTCTCAAACAAACATGAAAACAAAGTTGTCTAAAATAATTAATAACAGGCATCTTCATAATGAGAATTTCTTATTAACAAGCTTCACTTTTCAATTTATTATCGAAGCAAACTTTACAATGTTTGTCAGCACAATTTGCATTATCGAAAGCCGCGAATTTTTCGAGCAATGCACATTGCATACAATTCTCAAGGAAAAAGAGCCTCTGTGATAATTACAGATCGTTTAATGAGATTTTCACGATGTTCGATTTAAGATCGAAGTCAGTTAAAGCACAAGTTGGCGAAGAGAGGCAGCCGAGGAGGCAACAACAATCTGTACAACTCGTGCGTGTTGCTACCATTTGCGGGTGAGGCGATCGCATCTCGAGTTTGTCCCGCTCGCGCTCACGCGCAACAGTTGCATTACCTGCGGAATTTCGCTCTTGCACTTAACAGTTGTACTTTTTCCTCGTCTTCCTTTCCCTTATCTCGCTCTTTATGTCCCTGTTATTAGCCTATTTCGAGACCTTTTTCCCTGTTCCTTTAGTTTCGAGTTCTGTCCCGACGGGTGGTCGTTTCATTATACCAGATGAATGGCTTCGTTAAAATTGTTTTATTGGAAAAAACCTTTTTGCTCAATCAGACAAATGTAAATCTTATTGTTAATGGTAAAAAATACATTGATTTCCATCTCAACCGCTTGATTGCAATCTCTTGCCAAGGATCTTCATGAAATATATACTTTTAATAGTCCTTGGATACATTTTTATATTTTGAAACTAGGTATTTTTGTAAAAAGATGTATGAAGAGTTCAACGAAATATTTGCATAATAATTAGAAATTCGAACTACCAAATTTGCAGGCAAAACTCATTGGAGAACGAAATACGTTTTTTTTTTTTAATATTATTTGTATTTCCTTTTCTTTCTCAAATTGGCACAATTCCTCCTTTCATAATTAAGAAATTTATAATCTTTTTCACTAAACCGTATTTTTATGATTTTAACGAATTAATTAAATTTATATGTAAATAATCGATAATTTTTAATATGTTCACTTTTAGGAAATTAATATATCGATAAGCTATAAGAAAATATTTTTTATTTATTTTTTATATGGATTATTACTATGTATATATTCTGTTTATGTATCGTTGTTATTTCGATATTTGTAAATTTATTCGAACCGTATTTATGGTAATACTAAAGTACGTGAAAATAAAAAGACACTTGGACCTATTTATGTGGTAGTTATATATAGCAATGACAATAATTAAAAGAAAAGAAAATGAAGCTCATTATTGCATTTAAATATCTTATTATAATTATGATTATACTTTCATTTTTTAACATACAATATTGTCATTAGCAGACTTTTTATGAAAACAATATTGTGTATAATAGATATAGTCAAGAAATTGAGCATTAATTTTCTTAATTTACTATTTAAGTAAATAGCTATAAATTAAAATTATTTTAATTCGTGACCGTAAATAATTCTTCAAATATATTTATGTTTAATTTCAAAGATGTTACATCTAATCGAGAAAAGTAATAATTAACCATAACGATATTCATTTATCAATTGGAATATTAAAAGAGTAGCATAAAACCTAACGCAACTACAATAATATTAAGAATCTGAAAATTTGTAAATACCGTTATTTAAATCTACTTTACTTAATCGATACCATTTCGCTGACTTATTCGTTTACATTTGCCTCAAAAAGTAAATCTAGCATTAACCAAGTTTGTTAGATTCAGTTATACGCATATATATTCACATTAGATGAAGTTTTTTCTTATTATGTCCTTTTAACCTACAACAACATGAATTTATAGTATGTACACGCATCTACAAGTAATCGGGAGCGTTTGAAAAGCCGCCGCGTATCTTAATATATATCGAAAAGCCAAACGTAGTCTTTGGAATTAATCATTGGATCGTATTGATGTGATAGAAAGTCACGTCTTGTGAGATTTATCTGCATATAAGGGTATTTTTTTACATAATGTGATTGATTACATGATATGATTGAATACGTTTCGAGGTGTACCACTTTTACATTTTTGGAAACCGTTAACGGCAAATCGATCGAATAATTTCATATCAAACTTTTTTAATAATTAACGTTAATAGTATGCAAAAAATAATTGCAACACTATACATACTGTTTTAAGGCTAAGTTAATATATATAATTGTGTGTATATATATATATATATATATATATATATATGCAGGGTAATGCAAAGTTCGTTTGTCGCTGCGAAATATAGCTAATATTAGGATTGTTACTGACTTAGTTCACGATAGTTTTATTTACGTGCACGATCCAATAACTGCCATGTAACCAAATAGTATTTATTATAAATTCTTGATGAAAAAAAAATCGCTATTTACCTATAATTTCCACACTAGAACATTCAATGACAATTCATGAATTATTGCGAAATATCTCTCTAACCTATCTAATCCGAAGATTTCATGGAGCGATGTAGTAGGCAAAAGCATTTGCGCAACAGGTCAGATATCAATGATCCTATAAAAGACTCACTTCATAAATATAATCCTTACAAAAGTCTGTCTTATCAAGAAAGAAAGTTAGATTTGGATGGTAAGTTTCTTCTTGAGGACTGTGTAGGCTCACCAAACTGCTCATCTACGATACATATACATCGTAAAAGTCTCTAATGAGCCTATAAGCTCTAATGAGGGTATATCGGCATTGGCTTGGGTGACTGTTTCATTGTGTCTGGGATTAAGTGTTCCGACTGCGAGAGGAGGCGCAAAAAAATTCGCCAATCAAATAAATAATGTGTCTCGTGCACAGAGCTCTATTATAGCAGGCGTTGCTCTTTGCGACAGAGCGCTGATTAAGTCTGAAAGAGAGCAAAGTGTATTTCCAGCACAGTCCAAACGGCCAGGAGAGGTGCAACAATGGGAAAAATATAGCGCGAGAGAGAGAGAGAGAGAGAGAGTGAGGCGGGGGCTCATTAGCTGCCGAATTTATTGTTCAAGAGCTGATTTCACGCGCCGCTTTCCATCCTCGGTACTTACGTGTGCAGTGCACCGTTATTGATTCTGAGCGCCGGCCACGGAGGCGCACTGCTGAAATCAATAGAGAGAGAGATATTAAAAATTTTTGCTGCTCTATCGACAATGGGGCATTATGGTGCCTCTAGTATGGGTCAACCGTATGGCCCGTGAATTACTTAGCGAGACGGTTCGCTCCGTTAGCCGGTCACTTTATTATTTCGAGAGCTCAATAATGGAAGCTTCTTGTTATAACGGAAAGTCTCTCATTGCCAATACTGGAGTGGCGATGGTGGGACGATGGAGGGACGATGGAGCGGGCAGTGAATGAGAGGGGAAGGTTGTGGTTACGAGGGAATACGGGGAAATTTTAATGCAAGAAAAACCATTGTGAAACGTGGTGCGTTATCGGGACTCTGTTTCCAATTCTTAGCTCGTGCACGCAAGAGGGAAAAATTTATCTATTCGAAGAAAGTTCGCCGGGTTAAATATTTGTTGAATGTCATGCGGATGAAGAGATCGAAGGTCATGCGGATTTGAGATAAGGTCGGCTACGCGCTCGATGCCAATTATTTAAATATTATATTTGTGATGACTGCGGATAAATATAATGAGCAGTGTCCAGCTGAAAGGGCGGGTAATGCATGCTTACAATTGTTGGAGCAATTTAAAATACAAGATTGAAAATATATTTATTTATTTCTTCGTTCATTAGTCCATTATATCCATGACAATCTAACAATGAGCTTAAGTACTCGTTAGTGTCCAGTTATTTAAAATTACTTCAAACGCATTATTTTTATTTTTATCCACTATTTGCCATTGTCAATAATTACAATTTTTTAAATTATTATAACATATACTTTTACAATTATTTTTGTTAGATTAAATGTACAAAAATTGAATAAATGATATGGTGCTTCTTCGATTTATAAAGGATGGTTTTGAAGAAGTACAAAAAAAGAAAGAAACAGCGATTATATTGGAAGAGCGTACTTTGATTGGGATTATTGTGAAATCTAAAATGAAATCTAATATGAAATAACTAATACTTTTTAAAATCGTGAAGCAATTGTCAGTTGCATTGTATATGAAAATTCTAATTTCTAAGGAGTCCAAGTCTCAAAGATAAAGTGTAAATATTATTAATAATGAATAGCCTGATAAAAAAAATAGGTAATATACGGACAATATATAGTGAAAAACAACTTTCATTTTATTTATTTGGAAAAGTATTTCTGGAACTTCGCTGGTATAGGACAGCTATATTTCTTATAGTATTTTGCTTTGAATATAGTGATTATCGATTCTGAAAATTATGTATATTTAACTACCTACCCGCTATAATTTTTAATACGATGGATGCATGATTTGAAATTTACTATTTTTTAATATCGACGCGCCGCCAATTCGAATCATCCAAAGTTATGTATATTCCAATGTTATGATAGGATTAAAGCAATTGAACTGAAGAAATTAGTAACCACTACATTTCATACTTTAAACAATGTTCTTTTCATTGGAAAGATTATAAAAATGATTATTTAACCAATACTCATTTTTGGTAGCGAACTTACGTTCGTTAGGCTCTCGAAACAAGGCAACCGTTTGAAAATAAAAATGAATCCGTTTAAGGTGAGTTCGAAATTATGAGAATTATATCTCTCCTGGCAATGCGTGTGATCTCAATTAGAGAAAGCGATATTTTAAAAGACAAACAAAGGGAACTATTTATTTTTACGTGAAAAAACCTCGAAACAAGGTATGCGTTTTGAGCTCGTGCCCAAGTGTGCGAAAATCCTCGGTATCTATAGATAAATGAATTTACATTTCTATAATATATGCGAATGATAAATCAAACTCGCGGCTAGTCACATTAATTAGAAATCCTTTGTTCGCGCACAACAAAGCGATGGAAGTGAAAAAAGCCGAGGGCAGCGGCAGGAGCTGCTGCAGCAGGAGCAGGAGCAGGAGTCTGGCAGTGGTTGAGCTCGCAAATGGAGCTCTGCGGCCCTCAGTTGTTTTGTGAACTAAATTACAAAATGGCAAAAATCATCGGCCGAGATCTTCGAGAATAAGAAAATATTAGATGCACAGATAATGTATCTAAAACGCATCGAACCATAACCTACGGGCATCTCGCATGAAATCAGCATCTCCCTCACTACCTTCCCCTCACCTTCGCTCACCTTCTCTTCCATTCCTCGCCCTCTCTCTCTCTCTCTCTCTCTCTATTTATCTCATTCACGAAGCGAATGGCAAATCGCTTGCACAGGCACCGCGCGTCGAGCCAAACGCGCCCCCCCCCCTTATGGAAGTCAAGCTTCAACACGCTGCACACAGAGAAAGAGTTGGATATTACGTAAGAGCGGAGTACTGCGGTAAGGAGAGCCGCTGCGTTCACACGGGGACGCGTTGTGGGTGTTATGAAATAGATATCATGTTCCTTACCTATTTATTTAGCTTGGCGCGAGCCTTGGGACGAGGATTGTCGGCACACACATTTGTCGGATCTTACGTATATTACTCTCTCTCTCTCTCTCTCTCAGAGTGCGCCCGCCCCCCCCCACCCTCTCAACGTGTGTGTATATTTTTCTACGTAGAAGCGGACTTTCGCTCGTGCAAGAGGGAAAGATAGGTCGGTAATGCGCCGATAGGAAAACGAAATGAACGTAGATAGACACTCGTATACACGCGTCCTTTCGTATAAACATGCATTTTGCACTAAGGAGTTGAATGCAAAATTCACGTGAAATGTTTACACCTGTTAGGCGGCTCTCGTTTTCTTTATGTGGAAATAAGCGAGCAAGTAGGATAAGAAGTCCGCCTGTTGTTACATGGTTTGTTTAGTGAACAAAAAAAATGAATGCCCACGTAAAATGTGTAAGTTTGGATTAAAATGAAATGTTAGGATTCGGAGATTGGTGTAATGGGTGAGTTCAATCAGCCAATGAAAAGTCAATGCTTTATTTAGAAGTTCAAAATAACATAATTAAAATGTGTCTTGCTACGAGAATTGTTATATTTGTTTATTATATTTTTCACTTCATATCTATATATTTTTATATTTCTAAATATGAACGTTCATTCGTTCTCGATTAAAATTACAAAAATTATATTAAGAAGTAGATCACGAACAAATGCCAATTTTTAGGTAAAATGTTCCAAATATCATCTGAACAAGCCATTGAAATGTATGCTATTGAATTAATTTGAATTTTTTTTTCTTTAATTAAGGTGTAATTAATCTATCATTCCATTTATTTTTATACAATATTTCATATTAATGTAAATCAGATTTAATAAACGATTTCTTTTTTTGAAACCATACGTAATGTGAGTCTGATTTAGCCGACATAGATTAACAAATAATAAAATCCAAAAAAAATTTAGTACTTTATTTAATTTTCTTTTTAAATTTAACTTAATTTTGTTTAATTTAAAGCTATTTTTTATATAAATGACATAATATTATTTAAGTTCTTAAAATATTTTTAGATTTGTATTTATCACTAAAAGGAAAATCCTTTATAAATTAAAAATAGATTGGCTTGTAATTTCTAAATTTCATGATTGCACTTTTAATCTACATAATAATATTTCCATAAGTATTGGCAAACTTAAAATTATTAATTAGAATTTTTCAGTTAATATACATACACATAAATATAATGAATATGATGAATTCGTTATTTATTTTTAAAACTTTTACATTATTTAAGAAATTTATATTAATAAAAAAAATCCTGAATATTATTCTCTTTTCTCATGAGCTACATTCACATTTATATTAAAATATTTAATTCTTGTAATCTTCAGTTGATTTTCAACAAACAAAAATTAAAACCGGTAAAATGTTAATTTCGAACGCTTTTAACGTAATCATAAAAAATTGGAATTTTGATATAAGTTCTTCTTAATTCAGTTCTTTAATTTAATTTAATTATTTTATTTTAATTTAATTACAATTTTATATAATATATATATATATATATATTTATGTTTTATAACATGATAATATTTTTAACAAATAGCTAATTTAGTAATATTTTTGATAGGACATTAATAATACTACTATGTAAAGTAAGGTTATTGATTAATGGTTATAATTCAATATCGCTTCTTCTCTATCTATTTCCAAGCATAAAAAATTAATAGCATGTACATTCAAAGAAAATTTCATTTAAAATTTTAAAACGCAAAAGCTTTTGCATACATGTTAATATGCCTATCCACTACCTTGCTGACATTTATGTGTCATTATATCTACTGAATCTTTTGCGCAAATTAAAAATTTTAGAGTATATAAAATGATAAAATATTAATAAAATAAATATATAAATGACATAAAAGAAAATTAATCAAACAATAATTTCCGAAACATTTAAAGAATTTTCAGTAGAAATTTCTTCATAGGAGTGGTAATTATATTTTCTTGTAAAGTTAAATTGAAAGATAAAATAATATAATATATAAAATTAAGGCTATAAAATTAATAAACTAAACAACATTTTAATTTCTAAAAGTAAGTATTAAAAATTTTGTAATGTGAATAGGTCTTCGTTCCAATAAATATTGCTCTTGTTTTGTAAAATGAAATCAGAAAAGAATATTATAGATTTAAAAAGAAATCAATCAATAAAAACAAACAAACAAAAGTTATTATAGGAAAACGTATGTCTTTTAAAATAATTAATTGTTTAAACATAGGAATTTTATTAGAAATAATATATATGCATGTTTAAGCAGAAAATAATTATAGAAACTTATTATTGACAGTACAAAATTGAATTCTATTACACATTAAATATTTCCTCCTTTTCTTAATAATTAAAAAATATTCCTCCATTTCATAAAAATGAACTGACAAATTATACGAAAACATAAAAGTTTTGGAGTTATTGTTCACTCGATTGAAAGTCGAAAATTTCCTAATTCGACTGAAGTGTGCAAGTCAAGTGTCAAGCTAAATCGCAACATCGCGTGTTTCTTATAATTCTTTTCTTGAGTTTACGGACAATTTAAGCAAAGTCGTGCCACATCTCTCACGATTTCTCTATTTTCTGTCTTTCTCTCTCTTTGTCTGTATCTCTCTCTCTCTCTCTTTCTCGGTAAATTTACTTGCGTAAATGAGGTAGTAGTTTGCAAAAGTGAACAGCAATGGTGACAGACATCATCGCATGAAACAAAACACCAATATCAGATTTTGTATGCGGGTGTCTCTGTCTTTCTGTCTCCATCAATCTATATATCTCTCTCTCTCTCTCTCTCTCTCTCTCTCTCTCTCTCTCTCTCTCTCTCTCTCACGCACAATGTCTCTCCCTTTTTATTCATCTTTTGCCTGCGAAAAGTTGAAGGTGTGCGCCCATACATACAAAAATACAACCAACGTGCTCGCCTGAAAAGAGTGACTGCCTCGGTGCTGTAAATCAACTCGTTGAAATCGCGCTCAAGGCGTATTTCGTAGCTCTTTGCTTTTATTCGCACAGCTTGTCTTCGTCTTGCTTAGAATGGGATTAGGTTTAAATTTTAAGAGCTGCCCGAAGGAAAAGGATGGTTTTCTATAAGTACCGTGGTACTGAAGAATTGTAGCCACGGTATTGCAAATTTCACGTTCTTTCACGTACAGTGACTAAACTACTAAACCAAACTGTAATTTATGACTTTCATAATAATAATGGCAACAGCATTAGCAACAACAACACCAGCAACAGCAACAATACGAACAATTAGAAAATTAATAATAATATATTACGAATGATTAATTTAGTAGGTATTTAATGTTGTAAGTAAAATAATTGGTCGTAAACGAAGGTCAAGAGTCTGTTAGCTTTTATTTTTATTTTTCTTCACGACTACTTAATTGCCATCAATGTAACTAAAAGTACTACAACATAACATCCTTAACTTAGTAATTATACTTTAGTTCAAGTCATAAAAAGCATTTCAGCATTAAGGAATATCATTACGATATAATTGATTTTTTACAAAAATTATTGTTTGAAAATTTACGAAAATGTTTATTTAATTGAACATTTTTCTACATTCCTAAAATAACATTTTTATAATAAATGACAATACACCTTGCTAATTCGAACAATTTTAATTATGTAATGTTTTAAAGAATAACATTTTTAATAATATTTTTTATATCCAAATTTTTATAATAATTTCATAACCTTTTAATATAAATCTTATATATATAGAATATTGTGCAGTATTTGTTAATAGAAAAATGGTTAATATAAAAAGTGTATAGTGACTTTCAAGTTTTGAAGTTACTTATATGGTACCGTAAATTATCTTCTAATTAGTTTAGTTAGTCAATAATTATAAAAAAATTCTTTCATTAATTAAAGATTAGTCAAAAATAAATAAATGATTTTTTATTATAAAGTTTTCATAATTTTTTATAACGTTTTATAACTTGTTATATTAAATACTGCGGTCGTTCATAATAGTCTAAAATTAATAATTCAATAACGAATAAATGTTTGACTAGAATTTAGTTATTAGTAATAATAATGATTATAATTCAGTGACTTGAAATTTCAATAAAAACATCGTAACATAATCGTTGAACTTCTCTAGTAATAGTATTTTTAATTTCAATTATAACGGTGTCTATATCGATGTTTAAAGCGACAAAACAATATGTACATTTAACTCATAATTACTGTCTATATTCACTTGAATTAGAAAAGAACATAAGTTACAGTTGAAAAATGATGTCACATTTCTTATAAATCTACCAAAATCTTTTTTTTTTCGTCTACACACTATGTAAATAGCCTTTTATATCGATCACGATTGAATAAAGTTTTACTTATATCAAAGTCCATAAAGGTACGCGAAAAATGAAGCGTAGATAAAGATAAAGTATACATCGGCAGAGAAGAGTTCCGCAAAGCTTGTGCTTAAAAATCGATTTAACAGTTGGAAAGTATTTTCACCATAAAGCACTTGTCGACGCTCGAAAACACAGCAATGGTCGTACGAAATACACGTAATAATGAACAAGTCTTACACCTCTCCTTTTTTCCACGTGCACCCAACAAGATAATTCTGCGGCGATTCTTCCGACCCGTCGTTACTTTAAAGCCCTTCTCTCCGTACTCAAAGGCCCTCCTTTATGCGGATAATTGTCTCGTATGCCAACGGAACATTCGCATACGTATGGATAACCGTGTTGGAAAGCGCGGCGCCTCGCTTGTATTCACGCGTGGGTACGCTTTATTGCCGATCGATATACCCTACATTATGGGTATCGAGAATAAATACGCGCAGCGGCGCTTGGCCCTTGTGTCCCTCAGCATTCGCAAGTCGCGCACATGTTGAGTTGTCGGAGTTACTTTACTGCCCGCTCCTATCCATGTACACGCATTCTCTTTTCTCTCTGTATAAATATCTACAACAAATGGCCGATCATGCGCAAAGTACAGAGAGCGAGAGAGCCAGAGAGAGAGAGAGAAGGAAAGCGTCGTCCTAGGGCTCGGTTAATGGGCGATAGTTTCTATGTAACACGCGGTTATTTCGAAGAAGTGCGCGCATTTGCGCCAGCCCACCTGATTCATTGGGATACGCGAGTCTTTAGCGCAGCGTGATTCTGCCTCCGCGCTTTATACACACACGTATATACACACAACACAGACGCGCCACAAGCCTTGCCGCAGAAGCGCAATTCTCAGGCTCACAGGGGGTGGGGGGGGGGACTGCTTGCGAGTTCAGGCTGGACGCGCGCCACCAAGGATAAAGTTTCTAGCTTGTTCGGAACCCGGTGGCGATTTACCCCCATTTGCATGGGTTTATAATGGCAATTATTCTCGGATGATAGTTTTATGCATTATGGAAATGCGTCTCTTGGCGTTTATGAAAACTTGTATGCACTTTTTTGCGATATTTCCTCTTTGCGTTTCCCTGCGTGCCGTCCATTAAGATCGTGTATTGCACTTGCGTCGCAATACATATGAACAACGCGAAATAAGTTTATATCGTGATGGATGCAAAAAATTATCTACTGGCCAAATGAAGATTGCGCATCCATTTAATGAAGTCGTTTCACAAGTATTTTTATAGACTTACATAAAATGTATTTTAAAAGTTTTATGTCCTATGTGAATGTTTTCGTATTTTTCAAATTATTCCCGCATTGACCGCAGTGGCGTGATGTTTCATATTGCGAGGATTGTTCCTTCGTGAAAATAATTTACCAGCACATTTGATTTGGAAGATTAAGAAAATTAATGATTATTCCGCGCTGATCGTTATCTATCAATATTAGATTATGTTTAGGCAGAATATAGATCGACCTCGAAATGAATCGTTTTGGCAAAATGATATAATTTGCAACGCCCATGTAAATAAATCTTGAGACGAAAGTGTCATTTGGGAAGGCCCACATAAAGGAATATTAGAAAAATGTAGGTTGGAGTACGCTTAGCAGCAGCATTAGCTTAATGTTGGTAACTTTCATATAAATCAGCTTCTAAAGAAACTCGCTATTATCAACTTCACTAATCTATAAATACCTAATTTTGACATAAGCGTATGTATAATTCGGTGATCAATATCCACTGAGCAGAGATATTTTATTAACATTTTACGTTGAATTTTTAGTGTTCACACTTCAAAGTTACAAACATTTTATAAATTGATCTTAAATGACGGACAAATAATTACATATAAAAGTGTATAAAAACATATAAAACGTAGAGAATTATAAGCAATTATAAGAAAATTGCATTATATCAGCAATGAAAATGTATCTTCCAGTTTGATTACAATGTGGTTCGTAAAGTTCGGATAAATTTTCGATTTCATCCCTGGAATTCAAATTATCAGAATAATAAATCAACAACATATCCGTTAAAATTGAGCCGTGTCAGTTTAGTATATTAACCTTGATACTCAAACCAATCAGTAAGAAAGTTTTCAGTTAAGCTTGGTCTTTAAGAACAACGACTGCGATAAAAGAATAAAAGGGGAACTCGAACGCACTCCTCGCGAATGTCGACTCCACACGAAAAGCATTTGATTGACCGTAATTACATCACACGTGAAGATGAGGACTCGAGGGAGGGAACGAACGACGCGGAGGCGGCCGAAGGGGAGGAAACGAGGAAGAGAGGACGATTGCAAAATAGGAAAGTTAACTATGCGGCTACACGCGAGCCTCTTTGGCACTCGCACACATCGACACGACATACACAGCACGCACGCGAATACCTTGAGAGAGAGAGAAAAGGTGCGCGCAACGTGTACGCATCCGAGACGCGGAACTTGTTAAAATATTTTTCGTCTCGCCAACCACGTATGGAGGTAGAACAACTTACTCGCGCGCGACTCTCTCTCTCTCTCTCTCTCTCTCTCTCTCTCTGTCCCTTTCTCCTTCTCTCGCAGGGAGAGATGATGGGCTCACGCGACCATCGATCACGCACTTCTTCACTCGCATTACAGGATATTTTTCTGTGCGCCAATGATACCTTTGTAGTGCGTAGAAGGACACACGCATGCGCTACTTTGGTAGAGATGATTACGTTTTAATGTGCGTCTTTCTTGCGAGGAAGTTGGGGCATTTTATTCTTTTTGACGAGGGAAGAAGTTATCATCGTGGTTTATGGGATGGATGATGGTCTATCTATTTTTTTCTAACGGATCACAGATACATACAGAAATTTGAATTTGTAGATTCCATTTGGTGTACAAGTTAAAGATTGTTAAACGGTTTATATTTTCAAATGAGTTGTGTGCCCTGCTGCCATTAATTTTCATTAAGGGACGTACGTCACTAAATAATTTTACAACTGATTGATCTATTCATAGTTCGTTAAGTAATTAAGATAAAAGAATTTCAATGGCTTTGTCGCACTTATTAAAATAACTCGGTACTTATGGTATTAAGATTCTTTAACTTGAATCATATGCGATTTTCTGTCATTAAAAATACGATTTACTTTCAATGCTTGAATAGAATAAGAACTTATCGATTATGCTGATTTAAGTATTGCGTATTAAACTTATTCGATAGGCTTTTCGTACTCAATTTAAATTCATACAAATCATGTAATTTCTCGACAACTTGGTAGTTTTATACTATTGTATACGAACACAAATATTTGATCACCAATTAATTTACTAATTAATTATATTGTATAAATTAGACATCAGAAAGAAATCAGTTTGCAGAAAATTTCACTATTAGAAATTCTTATGTGTTAATTTATGAGCATAGATGTTCTCAAAATATTCAAATATCAATTTTTTTTTTTTTTTGTCCATTAATCCAGATAATAAGAATTGCATATTCCAAATAATAAAATGTAATTGTATAAACCTTCATGGCTATTAATGTTCACAATTTCTAAATTCTTAGGAGGTATCGTAAATATAGATAACTAGAATTTATGTGCACATATATGCTACATCAAATCTGAAGTTACAAATGACAATTAGCCAATTCCCTTGTCTAAACATAAAAATTACTCTTGGAACAAGTTCGTGAGCGAGTTTGGTATTAGGCGTCGTTCTGTGTTCTCGGTAATGTGAGTAGTTGGATCTTGTCTTTGTATCAGAGCGAATGCAGTGGTTGCGTAGTTTTTAAGATCAAAGATAAAAGTCTTCCCCGTCTGTAACGTAAAACAGGACAGATTACATGCTTATTCTCTTTCTAATTCCTTTTTTTTTTTACAATACATATATGTACATGGATCGTTTTGCATAGTAAAGTACTTACAATCATTCTAGAAACAATTAGAAAAGGCAAGGTTGAATAGTGTGAAATAGATATAATATTATATACAATAAACCTATTTGATTATTATACAATTAAATAAAAATTAATGAAATATTCGCATCAACGGATGCGTTACATGAAGAGTCATATTGAATGAATAAGCATATAAAAAGTGTTTTTAAATGGAATATTTAAATACCGACTGATTAGTTCTAAAGAATGGATAATTTAATTTTAAAGAAAGTATATTTATGAACGGAGAAGTCTTAGAATTTTCTTTTCATATAATAAATATATGTACAATTTATGATTCTCAATTTATTGAAGCAATTATGCTCATGTTAATGTTAACATGTAATGTTGCTCTTCAAAAATCTTATCAAAATTATAACATCAATTGAAATTAATTTAAGTGTGACTGGTCATTACAGTGAAGAGTTAATTCGACGTAAAAATCTAAGAATTGTAGTTATCAGGGCTCGATCATGGCCGAGTATCAGGCTTTGCAAGAAATTTTCACCTAAAAGATTGGGCTTTTACTCCCATCTACCAGATGTTTTGTAATGTTTCTCCTGTCCTTTTATAGACGTCGCGCGCATACACATGCGGTGTCGATTGATCCAGCACTCTTCAGGTCCCCATAGGTGAGCTCCTCTCATAATCTGTAGTAAAATGTATGATTGACAAGGACCAGGGCACGCGCGTACGATTTTTGCACATGGCGATGAAGACGCGCCGGGGATATCGGATAAAGGAGAGTGAGAAAAGCTCGAGGAGAAATTGCATAAAATTTAGCGACAGATGTATGTATGAAGATTCGCCGACTGCCGGTGATAGAAATTGATTTAAAGGATTTTTTAAATTTTCACAGGCTTCTTGTTCTTTGAGCTACTTAGAAAATGCTTATGTAAAGGGTAGACTTTTAACAGATTCACATATACAATTTACGAACAAGTTTTTAGTTGGATATCGCGTGTTTGGCCTTACTTTGATATTACATGAAAAATGTCGTGCAAATATGATATGAATACTACATTTTTAATTAGTAAATTCAGTGAATTAGCCGAGTTGAAAACTATAAGAAATGGTTTCTAACCATTTGCAGGTAGACATTTACTTATATCTGCCTATATTTTATCTAAAATCTAGTGTACATATTCTAAAGCACCTAATGAATGCTAATTTTATCAATCAATCAATCAATCAATTACAATCAGTTAGGCGATTCAGTCATTTCCTCGTAATTTTTATCATCTTCAAACTTATTGTTCGCTCTTATTCAGCTGTCTTCGTCATAAACAGAGTATTATCACGTTCATACAATACAATTTCTGTCAATTGTATACGTAAAATAACATATAATTATCTATTGCACATCGACGATCCGCGTCTTGATCTTGTAACTTGTGTAAGTTATCTTGCACCATTTATATCTTCTAACCATAATCGCTTGCAATGAAAACGAAAAAAGTGAGCACTCAAAAAGTAAGAGAGGAGTTCCACCACTACGAAATCATCAGAATCAACTGAGCGTCGAACGAAGACAGCTACTTTCCATGCTGAACAAATATCAGTCGCGTACATATCAACTATCTCTAATACGCACACACGTGCCCGAGTCACGGACAGAGTAACAAACGGTAATTTAGCGGCTTGGTCAGGGGCAGCGTGTAGGGGCTGCAAGAGAAAAAGTCAAGAATCTCATTTCGACGATATAACGCACAAGCGCCTGGTCAGAAACGCTCCCGGACAATTTCAGGTATAGTTATAAGGTATGGTATGCGCGTATGTAAAAATGAGAAATAGATGCTCGAGTCTTGGGTGCATTGTTCCACAGGCGCCTCGCAGTCGTACCACATAAAGGGGCATAACTGTAATCCAGAGCGCGAACAAGAAATCAAGGTGCAGAGGCAGGTGATGGCTTATGCCTGATTTTCTCTCTCTCCCTCGCTCGCTCACTCCCTCTTACTCTGTACACAGAGGTGATATAGCAAGCGCGGGCGTACACGCGTTTCACCGTACTGGCAGTCGCTAATGGCAATCTGCGAAATATTACCGCGATTACCCTTTCTGTTCTGTTCCTTCTTCCTCGTCCTCCTACTGCTGCAGCTCTTCTTCATATTCTACACGTCACAAAAGGCGTAGGATCTCCACCCCGAGATCTTTAAGTGCCAGAGGCTTCAGATACTGCGTTGGTTAGTTAAAGAAAGAGAGAGAGACAGAGAGAGAGAGAGAGAGAGAGAGAAAAGGAAACGATAGGGGCAACCTTTTCTTCTTACCTTCTGCTACTTCCTTTTTCAGATACTTTTTATTTTTCACCTTTGATGGATATGCACTCTCGGCGCCACATACCATGTAAAAGTAATAAAGTTTTATTAGAATCAGAGAGAGAGAGAGAGAGAGAGAAACAATAACATAGAAATGCGTTCAAAAATGAATTCGTTCATTTTCATAGTCTACTACTATTTAGAGAGCTATTTTTCAAATATTATGAATTTAAGAAAGTAATTTAAATAAAAAATATGCCTAGCGTTAGAAAATACATAAATGATTATGAGATATAGGTAATATTTCTCTCTAAAAATTAGATTTTTGATAAGTAACGTTAAAGGTATTTTAGTCTAATATACAACTTGCACTCTTATATTTAATCTTGTATACAATCTTATATACAATCTTGCATTTAATTTTCTTAATTTTAATTAAACAACTGATCGTTGCAATTTTATAAATTATACTTCACTGAATTTTATTGATTGTTAAATACAAAACTTCACTGTAATAAATACTAAAAGAAATTGATTTTCATTTAGAACTTTTAAACTTATTTTATTAAATTAATTAAACGTATTAATTAATAATTAATGTAGCATGTGAGTGGTCGTAATGCATTTGTAAATTCTAATGAATAACTGAAATATGTAGTTAATTTAATTGTATTACCATATGAACACTGAAAAAATTAAAAATGAAATTTAAAATTCATCAATTTTTTTGTATACTATTAATAGATTATTCAAAAAAATGTTATACAATTTTAATAAATTTTGAAACTATAATTTCTAATTCAGTTTGACAGTAGTTACGGATATAAAATGTCAGCCACTATTTTAAGTACGTCAAAATATTATGATAAATCTGTCAATTTAAGTTAAATCATGTTTGTTTATAAATATATTATAAAATTTTATTATTTTATATGATACATAAATATGTACTTACACATATAACATATATATTTTTTATTATTTATTTTATAAAGATTATACAAGTTATATTTTTGAAATAGATAAGGAAATTAAAAACAATAATTTATAAAATGCATTATAACTAATTTGAATTATGTGAAATTATTACAACTATAATAATAAATGGTAACATATATCATATATAATGTATGAATAAAAATATGTACAATACTTATATATATATATATATATATATTCGTATTAATACGAATGACAAAATTTATTTCTAGTTAAATATTCATATCGCAACCGATAAATACGTCTTTACTCTCAGATATAGGAAAAAGGTTTAAAAGCCATTCTAAAAAGGTTTGACTCGAGAGGAAAAAGGATATAAGTTAACCAAGAGAAAGAGAGATCCGATGTAGGTGGGCAGACAGAAGAGAAAGACCATCTTGGTCATCCATGCTAAGAGAGAGAAAGAGAATTAGAAAACCAAAGAAAGCTAGAGAGACTGAGAGAGAAGGAGTAACGATATATTACTCGCGCGGCTCGTGACACCTCACCTGCCGCTTCCTTGTGGGTGGATCGCTCTTTACTACGCTCACTCCTTCTCCCTCTCTCTCTCTTCCTCCATTTCTCTCGGGCCTCCGGAGGCCTCTGTCTCCTCGGTAACAAAGTGCAGCGCGCGACCCTTCTGCCAAGGAACCGGTGCGATTTTACGTGTGTGTATATACGCGCGAGCGCGAACCAGCTCCCACCCATGCAACTGCCAGTGCATCCTGCTTCATGCCGCCGCTACACGAACAATAAGAGAGAGAGAGAGAGAGAGAGAGAGAGAAAGATGAGAATAGTAGGAGAACCGGAAAACAGTCGCGCCGAAACTCGTAAACGCGCTACCAGCGCTTGCTCGTGCAAGACGAGATTATCCCAAGTGAGAGAGATGTGTATCGGCATTTCGGATCGCTTTGCGTGCATTGTTACCTTCGTGCTTTTTCGTATTTCTTTTTATTTGCCGTTTTCTTTTTCTTTGTTTTCGCTGGCTCTGTCGTTGTATTGCTCATTGGAGAGAAAGTGCAGCTTCGCTGATGAATAGTGGGCATTTTGCATACGTAATAACGGCCAGGATCGGAAAATTCCTAACGGGTATTATTTTCTCTTATAGAGTACGCAAATATCTGTATTTACCGTGTATCTAATCTAGTTAAGATACGAGATTTCATATTATTTATATATTAAAATACAATGTCCTCCCATTTCATGAAATGTTCTTTTATACACGAGTTATTCATAAAGAAATATAATTTCTTACATAAGAATTATAGATATTTTGTTGGAAATTTATCAATATTTTAATGTAATCCTCCAGTGACTAGATTAATCTCACAAGTTCATAAACAGATTTTCAATTGGTCTTTCTAGATTGTAATATTGAATTATACTTCTGCTGTTATTATTCTATACTTTTCTACATAATCACATGAATAATCACCAAAATATTTCCTATTTTTATTATCAACAAACTTGTCATCAATAATTCATAAAATAATATCTTCAAGAATTTAAATTTTGTCCAAGATATTTACGAGCTTGTCACAGTTAAATATCATAATATACTTTATTTGGAATTTCGTTAATATTGCTATTTATTTATCATCAATTATTTAGACAAATATTTGATATACAATTTTTTATAGAATTTAATGTTAACATTTTAAAATCTGGGTATTAGGTTGGAATATCCTTATTTAATTTACTTTCGCAAAGTTTACTTTTACTACTGGCATAAATTTATGAAAGTAAGCTTTATAATTATTATAAATTAATATTAATAATGCACCACATTTTCGTTACATATTAAATCATTTGTGCAATTATATATACGATAAGTACAAAAAAAAATATTATCGATGTTATGCACTATTTAATTTTATCTAAACTTTGAATTAATGTATATTATACATTCATTTCTTAGAATAAAATTTATTTGACACGTTTGAAATTTTTTCCAATTTTTTTCAATTTGATACGTTTCAATAATTTTAAAATATAAAAAATGATATAAAATGAAGTATATAAATGTAGTACACAGTAGTTAGTTAAAATTTGACTTGAAACTTCGAATAAAAAAATTAAAATATTGCAAAGAAATTGAACTTTGTTTTTACAATTTGTATACAAAAACTGTTGGTTTTTGTAGAGAAGTCTGTTTACATTGACTGGTTAGTTGTTATATCCAATATTTCTTATACTCAAATTATATAAACATTAAATGAAATCACAATTTAAGTACATTTCTAATTTGTATATATAAAATAAGAAATGGTCTTATGCTATTTCCAATTGTAAGTATTGTTTCTTACTACATATTTTATTTCCGCTTTGTAAATCTGTTTTCTGTACGATTTTTATAACAGCAGACATAAACAACATTGGAATAAAAAAAAATTGCACAAGTCACGGATATAATGTTTTTGAGCTACTTTAATATTATGAAGACCTTCAACAATCAAATATAAAAGTACAAGAACAGCATAATACGTACTCGGCGAGTGATTTACATGACAGATATAAGCTAAGCAATGAATAATTTTTTCCACAGCTATCAAGTGAATATTGTATCATAAAACTAATGTAATATAAATGCGACAATCATGAAACTTATATTATCCTGGAGTATTTGCAATACGATAAATAGTAAAATAAATTTAACAAATAAAGACAAGGTATAAATTAAATTGATAAATAAAATTTCTTCGATCTACCAGTGTATTCTAGTACTTCATGCATGGAATATAATGATATTGAAGTCATTTTAATGCTATCGTTTCTTTACTATTTGCCATGGAAAATAATCTTCCTACTCCATCTACTCACAACACGTCAATACCTCAATTTATGCATTTAAAGACAAAATGCTAGAGCGCGAAGGAGGCAGAGCTAAAAGAGTAAAGAAATGCGCGAGTCCGCTAGCGAAAGAAAACAGATATATGTAGATAAACCAACAACGAAGACAGTATACAGCGTGCGAAAGAGAGAGAGAGAGAGAGAGAGAGAGAGAGAGAGAGCGAGAGACAGCAAGAGACCGGGCGGTAGAGCAAGTGAGAGCCAGCCCAGGGAGTGGTGAGGGAGAGGCCGATTGAGCGCAACGCGCAGAGTGACTCACCTTTAAAGGTTTCTTCAGTGCAGCGTCGTATATTATCTCCCGCGAGCACTGCGTCGTCAATATAATATTATCGCAAATCGCATATCGCAAATTCACAAGGACGACGCTCTAGGATGAATGACTGAATTGAGAGATATGGCCATTTCACTGGTAAGGGAAACCTATGAGAACAAAGCCTCGAACAGCATCTTCGAGATTACAGGATTTCCCTCGCGATTCTTCAGTCCTTTCCTTTGTACTGCTATTTCCCTCCTTTTAATCATGGTAACTTTTATTAATGCACTGCCATGATAACTTGTCATTGATTATACGACAATTTCACTTTAGGCTAAGGTTCATTTAGCTGTTATCTCTATAATTGATGAGAGTACCATCTGATAACTGAATATGTTTATACGAATCTTCAGAAAATTGTTAATTGCCGTAAAAAAACCTACTTTACTCGATTAATACGTGATATAAAGTCTCTTTAGTATATATATATATATATATATAAGAGAGTTTACAGCCAAATATTAAATATATGCTGCTGAGGCATTTGCTTTACATATGCCTGAAATAAAATTAAAAATTAGAATATATTTTTATTTACATCAAATTATACTATATATATTTAGTCATATTTAATAATATTTTAGAAATAATGCAATAATGTATGTTAACTAGTACCTTCAAATGACAATTAGTTTATCAATAAAATAGAACTTGACTAAAAAAAACCTATCTAAGGGTGCTTGTATAGTAGTTATTGCATAATTTAATTACGCACCCAGAAAAATTAATTAAATTTTAAGCTTTACACGTAATACAATAATTGTCATTAATTTTTGAATTTAATAATACTTAAGTTAATACTTAAAAATATTGTGATACATGTCATAAATATATATAATATTTATAATAATAATATTTATAATATTTTTCGAAATAGTAATTCCAACGAATGAAAAAACTATGGCAAACGATTATTTCAATTATTAAGGGAACATCTCTTAAAATGTAGATATATTACGTATTAAGTACCATTCTGAAGTATATCCTAGATCAAAAATAATTGAAGGCGTTTGTAAGTAGCTCTTGATGAAACCTCGAATTATAAAAAGCAAATTTTTATACGAGTTTTTTATATTATAGATGAAATCTGAACGTAGGGAAGTCCTAGCGACTGAATTAATATGCAAGGATATTTATTTCTTCTGTTAAAGATTCACGCTTTAAAATTATAGCATGCGCAGCGAAAAATTAAACGCGTGACTAGTTAATAAATTATATTAAATTATACGTTGGCACGCTAAGAAAGTGTTTCACTTTCACTATTTTGATTTTACCATACACGTTCGCAGTAAAAATGGTGTCAGAGATTTGTAATAAAATGAAGAATCTTTTAAATCCTGTCTGCATCATCAATGAAATACAAAGCATACAGAGCAGAGCATAAAAATTGAGATATTCGCCGAGGACACGGAAAAATGCTCAAACCACAAATTCCATAATCAGTGGTGTATACTTTTAATAACTTCATCGACAAAATAACCATTTACAACTCAGCGTGAGCATACCCAAGTTCGGCACACCAACGGGGACGTATTTTTTATTCGCGGTCCGCGATCCGATTGATCCCGAGCATGCGCGCTTGCGAGCAGCAGCACCACGTGCAAAAATGTCGCGGGGTCAACGGGAAAGTAAAATCGCGATAAGTTGGCGCGGCTCTCGGGGCCGCTTCACGCGATCCTCGAGGGAGACTCGATTATCGGCGACGCAAGCTGAAGCCGCGCGTGCGCCGTCTCCCTCGCTCTTTCTCATCAGACCGAGCAAAAAAGTCCCGCCTGGGATTATGAATGGCCGTAATAATTCAATCGGGCCGTGCATTAGAGGCGCTCGGATCATTCGTCATGCGCCGCGGCGCCTTCGCAATGAGAATTACTCGGAGCCCGAACCAACAGTTTCGAATAATCGCCGGCAACACGCTTTATTAAGTGGATCGCTCATTGGGGATAAAGCAACGATCGCGGGTGGGCTATTGGTGGATTTTTTCGCGGCACCTAGATGAATTGAAGTCACGTAGTTCATGAATTAAGCGAGGCCTGCAAAAGAATGGGCCTGAACGTTGTTGTTAATTGAGCGATGGAGCCCGTGGAGTTAACTAATCACGCGGTACTGTTATTTTGTTAATTTATTATGTTCTATTTTTGAAATATGAGGAATGCTCGAAAGATGCTTGGTGAATATGCGGTGAAGTTGTTACTTTCATGATAATTTACATTCCTCAAGGAATTTCGGTTTTTCTATCAGTCCGGCATTGCAGTCGATACAATAATAATGCTTAAGTAATTATATAAAGCATTAAGACCTAAATACCAGTGCCCTTAGGGTAAAATAATATTTTTTAAAGCATTGGTCATTAAGGAATATTAATGATATTTATTTTTGCAATGTAATCACGTGTCGAAACTAATAGTAAATCAATTTTACAATTATTTCAAAATAAAATAATGAATAATTTTACAATGTATGATTAATAAAGTGTCTCCTGTCTGTTAAATGGTAAAAAATATAGCTAAGAAATAATCACGTAATAAGCCTCATATAATGTATTATTCCTCAATGAGGCACATATTGCGCTACTAAGCGTACACTTATAAAAATATATTTTCAGTTTCATCGCCCGCTCTTTCCTATCCACCTATTCAAGCATGAACATAGGACAGAAAAATTCTGCCTTTATTCGGCTTGTCAAATACACGATGATATTAAATGCATACACATTAACGCAAGCCGACCACATTAAATATTTTCCTCAACAAACGCGCATTCCTTCCTTGCGTATTTTTATCGTCATAGTTTCATCCTTTCGCTAAATGATATAATGCGCGCCCGCACTCACGCGTGTGTGCCTGCGCGTGTTGTATGTGTGCATGCACGTATTTTGTCGTGCGCGCGTGTCGGTAGGCGCACGTGACCATGCGTGTGCGTATGCGTACATAGGTAGGCTTGCAACTATTATATTAATGAGAATAGATGTATAATGGAATTGATTTGTAATCGATAGATTATAAAAATATTAATAATAAATCGATAGGCTTTCCAATAAGATTTGCAAAAGTCTAATTGAAGTTGGTCACACGACATTTTCATAGTAAATGAAAGGAAACCTTTAACATTCTCTTGAAGAAAAAAATAAATAAACACTAATTTGGTCTAAACTAAACTAACATTTGGTCAATATATAATGGTAAATTTGTATTTCAAAAATCTAGGTATTAAAACTAGGTTATTACAGCGATATATTTTCTGTGCTCCCTGAGAAAATGTAAGATATAATTTTTTGTGGGACTATTATAAAGAGAGAGGGAGAGAGAGAATGTGTGCGCGCGCTCGTGTGCGTGTGTGAGAGAGAGAGAGAGAGTGAAAGTATTGATTGTGAAACAAATATTAATTGTAACTATATTAAAAGTATAAACTTTAAAATATGAGTAACGAATATCAATTGATTTAGAAAGAGTTTATTAAACATTTGAAAAAAAAAAAAACAATATATTCAGGGAATTATTGAACTAATTGAGCCCATTAATGAGAGGCACATGGTATAGAAAAACATGAAATACAGATAATTAAATAATTACCTGATCAATTTGAAAAGAAGCAATTTCTCTGCTAATTTATAAATAAAGCCATCGTACAAATGAATTATAAGACACATTTTCTTATCGCATAAAGGAGTCTTGCAGTTTAAAAGCCAACAATGTATACAAAATGAATAGAGCAATAATAAATGCATGCATCCTTTCAAATATTTATCATTAAAGGACGTCGTTTAGCGATCGGAAGGTCAGAACGGTTTGCACGATGATATCCCAAGCGATCGCATGCAGATAGTTTCAGAATTTTACCGCACTTGCATCTCTAACTAAGCGGAAAGGGGAAATCCGTGAAAAAAGAAGCAACGCGAGTCTTGCGTGCATATACTCGCGTCCCCGCCCCGGCCCGCTGTTGTACCCTGTCCCTTTTCAACCGCCGCCGGTATCGCCGTGCTGCCTTGCTGCAAGTGTTCAAAACGTCGAAAAGAAAAAGGGTCGCGCGATATTGCCGCAAAAGCAAGCATGCGAGACGCGCGCCGCGCAATCGGTAGGGCACCTGCGCGTGACATTTCATTAAATTCCGCTTGTTCGCGATACTCATTTTGCTAAGGATTTCAGATCGAGCCGCGGGGCCGCCCCCACCCCTCCCCGGACTTACCGGATTCACAGTCCCGGCAAGAGAGAGAGAGAGAGAGAGAGAGAGAGAGAGAGAGAGACGATATGCGCGAGCGATAAAGGAGAGAAACGCGGCGAGGC
>JAPYYT010001324.1:0-34207 GCA_030522565.1 Ceratosolen corneri
AAATCTATTTTACCTGTACCATTGTTTTTCGTTTCTGTAACAGAAACCAGGGAAATCTCCAGAAAAGCAATCTCAGCCAACTGAGAAAGCGAAGGAAAATTCAATTTCAACTAATACCAACAGTCCTGTAAGTATATAAGTTAATATTAACTTTAATTGCAAACAATGTAGACGTCGTATATTCTGATGACAATACAGTATAGTTTTGGAATTGCATCAATAGAATAAATTAATCACGTTTATTTAAGCTTTATATTATCTAAATAACCTAAATCCTAGTTTAAAAGAGTTATCTGATTTAGAGGACTAAATGTACGTGCTAATTAATTTTAGATCAACAGACTATTACTAAGCTTAATAATATTGTTATTGTTGAAACTACGTAAAGTGTCGAAGCATGCTATTCTAAAATTACAAACTCTCTAGAAAGAGAAATGTTTATCCACAAGAAGTATATTATAATTAAATATAATCATTTTATAAAAAAAATTTAAATTAAGTTTTGGAAATATTTTCATAATTAGTTTGATTAAGCATTAAAAAAATTAAAGAATCTTATTTTGTGCCTCTAAATCAAATGACTCCCTACTTCAACCTCTATGTAATTTTAATGATTTCTCTTTCAATAAAATTTCAATAATTATATTGAATAAGGTATAAGTAATTGGAACGTTGTTGAATTTCATTTGAAAGTAAGAGATAAATTTTATTAAAATTCTTTGTAAAATTGATTGAGAATCAAAGTGACATAATAAGTGTTTTACAAAATTTGAACGAAAGCACTTCATTTTGATTGAAAGTATATAAAGTTCCCTGTATTGTGGATATTAGTTAATATTTAATTGATCGTAGAATACATTGAATTTGGAAATATGTGACGCTGTGCATTGGTATATGTGCACAAATATTGTAATTTTATTATATGCTCGGTAAAAATAATAAAAATAACATATTAACACTGCAAATGTGCAAAAAACATACGTATTCCTAAATGAAATTTATTCCAAATTAAAAATTCAATAAATATGAATATTATGTTTTTGTACATTAAGAGTGTAATTATATAGAATGTTAAGTTGTAACATTAAATATTGTATTCTTATGCCGATGGTTATTCTAGTACTTTGAAGTAAAATCAGCGATAGAATAGTATAGATGTTATAGGATATACATTGAAATTTTAATTAACTTTTTTAATCATTTTCTTTTCTTTTCTTTAATTTGCACTAGACGAATTCTTATTCTATCAATAAACAAGTTTCTTTATAATTTATTAACTTAAAAGTAATGCCTGTGACATTTTTCAATTTACCGCATACAATGATTGTGTTGAAATCTATATTAATAGAATTTTAAGTAACTGTAATGCTACGATATGGTTTAGTTAAGCATTTTTTATGTTCAGATTTGTTGAAAGTACCATAATTTTTCAGACGCTTACCTAAATAGTATAGAGTACATAATACCAATAGGTTATCAATATTTTATTTTCGTTTCCTTAAGCAGCCATGGAAAAATCAAGCTTGGGCAATTATTTCATAGTAAATGAGTGAGATATCACACTGTCAGTACATTGATTCACATTACAATGTATATGTCTGGATAAATTTCATTTTTGTTATGCAAATTGTATTCGTATATTTATTTTACTACTCTAATGTGAATATATTTTTTAAAAAGTGTAAAAGACAGTTCGCTTTGAAATTTAATAACGGCATATTCAAATTAAGAGAGGAAAAATTGAAAAATATGGGCACGCGCGCGTATGTCACCGCGCGTAAACTATATAAATTCTTTGTGTTTGCACAATTGAAAAGAGAAAATGAATAGCAACCCAAGATATAGTTTTACACAATGAACAAATTTATACTTGAATAATGAATATTTTCGAAGAAACTTGTTCTCTTTCTTAAACAGTATCATTGCTTTCTTATTTTCGTAATTCTTTCTCTGCTGCGTTATTCCTTTCGTAGAAATCGAATCACTTTTTATGTAAACTACTAGAACCTAGTATATTATAATATTATTACGTGGAATTAGAACGTAGTCTTGTCAAGTTAATAATTAAGCCTTTCGTTTTCCGTAATTCCGTAATGCACCCTTGACTTATGCCTCGCTCTCACATTATCTTTGCTCTCTTTATTAGTTAATAATTAAGTGAAATATTAACGAAGCAATATAAATTTAAAACTCTCGCAGCCTCAAGACCCTAGTGCTTTCTTGAAAGCAATATTGAAAATTTCCGACGAATATACGCAAAACAGCAAAGCATCTCCTGCAACTCCGGCGCCGCTGGCAAACAAACCTTTACAATTTACTCAAACGTCAGTAGCGACCGACACTCCACCCTTGGTGCAACAGTTGTTCGATGTATGTTGCTAAAATCAATTAGCGTGTCTACAATTGCTTTATCATTATGTTTATTAGATTGGATATTAAAGTTTCATAAGCATTTTTCATTAAACTTTGCCACATTCGAGCAGTTAAATCGCCGATTAGTCTGCATTTATATGTGACAAATCGCCGATTAGTCTGCATTTATATGTGACAAATCATTTACCTTGATTTTCTTTAAAAATCAATTTTAACCGAAATGTGCTAACTATTGAACCTATGTTTTTTTTTTCTCTCTCTTCATTTAATATATAAAGTACTGGTCGCTGACATTTTCACAGTAAACGATTAAAAAAACAAAAAAAAAAAAATCACGAGCACTGCTCTATTTGAAATACGCATGCAAACTTATTTCCATTGTAAACTCAGCACTTTGTACATCGCACCCTAACGTGTCACCTCTCAGTCTCATTATCACCTTAATAGCGCTACTCGTAATTATAATATCAAACACTTGTGCATTGAATTGAAAATAAGTTTCCACATTTAACGACGCATGCTGTAAAGTTGCCAAAAAAAAAAAATAATGACACCGGGTAAAGATAAATTTTTCACTTACAACCGCGCAATTATCAAAGTCTGTATTTTCAATGAGTTTCTGCACCCGAGCTTTATAAATAAATATATATATATATATATATACATGTACATATATTTGCAATCAAACTCGCTAAATAATAAACGATGTGAACGATTAAATAATTAACCAAGTTCGTTGTCGGCCGCGTTGTTTTTGTCAAAGCTCAAAGCTCGCGTGCATTATACAATGGAATGCGGAGGGTGAAAAAATATCAGCGACCAAGCGCTAAAACTGGTAATCGTCTGATTAACATTTTGGATGTTACAGCACGCGCGCCAGACGGACATGAAGGGCGACAAAAACTCGTTCTATCGGCTCCAGGTGAGCTCGCACTTTCAGATGCTCGGCACCGAACTGCCCCGCTACATCTGCACCGACACCAAGTCAACTCACGTCCGCGTCGAGGCTTTACTGCCGGACTTGAGGGTTTTCGTAGGCGATTACTGCCCCACGTATAATGAGGCCGTCGAGAGCGCCGCCAAGACGGTCTACGAGGTATTACTGCAATTACAGAGAGAGAGAGAGAGGGCTCAACTTGATTATTCAGGCTCTTGGATTCTTCTCATTTCTCGGCGCTTACCAATTCCCGACTATTGCCCAGGCCATTGTTTAATTACCACGACTATATTGATAAAATAAAAAAATAAAAAAAAAAAAATGCAGTTGCTTGTTCGTTATTAGTGGAAAAGTCGCAGCCGAAACTATTGAGGCTCGATATGGTGATTAACCATCTTATTAAACGATTATATTGCCCTTTAAAACTAAAGGCTAGAAAATCGAATGACTATCGTCGCACCACTCACTCTACGAATACAATCGCTTAGTCTGATACGATGTTAAAAATATACTTGTATTTCGCAGGAGCTGAATCTGGAGAAAAGAACAATGACCTTACGGCCACCGCCTCGGCAGTGGTTCAATAACACGACGAATAACATTCGCCAACCAGGACCTCAGCCAGTGAATGAGAATCACGTACTGCCCTCGGCCTTCCCCCAAGTACCCCGAATTCCTCACATATCGCATGTCTCGTCAATGCAGTTTCCCATACCCAAATGGAGTCCAGTAATCCAACAGAACTCACTGGCGAGCTTCTCCCATCAAGTTTCCCAACAAATAAATAATCAGATGCATCAGGGTCGCTTTCCTCCGTCGTCGCCACGCAATACCTTCCTCGAGGCTAAGCCAACCAAGCACGAATCGACAGTAATCAACTCGACGCCATTTGTACCCCTTCAAGCGCAAAAGAAGTCACGAAAAATTGTCAGTAAGCAGTCCAACAGGGATGAGCACAAAGAACCCCAGCAACAACAGGAAAGAAAACCTCAACAACAGCAAGGGAAAAAGTCACAGCAGCAACAGCAGAAACAGCAGGAAAAAAAGTCACAGCAGCAGCAGCAACAACAGGAAAAAAAGTCACATCAGCAGCAGAGCCAGAAACAGCAGGAAAAAAAGTCACAACAGCAGCAGCAGCATAAAAAACAGCAACAGCAGCAGCAGCAACAACAACTACAACAAGAGCACAAGACTCAGCTGCAGCAGAAGAGGGATTTAGTTGACAATAAAGCAGACCAGAAATCCAAAGATATCGATATTAAGGTACAATAAACTTGACACTTGTCAGAATCGAAAACTTTATGAAAAAATTGTCGTATTGCCCAACCGTTATTTAAAATATAAATAAAAATTATCAATTTCTTTTTTAATTTCTACATTGAACATGTAAATGAATTTTACCTTTGTTTTGTTTTGAATTTGTTGAATTTTTGGACTTTGACAATAGTTTTGTAATGTTTGCTCATTTCTCTATTCCATTTAAAAGACAAGCACTTCTTAATAATACTACGAATAATAAGTGGTTTAGGTAATAAGTTAGGCTTCCTTAAATATTAATATTTTAACAATAATTTACTTATTTAATAATGAACTCTTTGCTAATATTACTTTATATCGCAATTGTTTATTAAAGAGTTGTAAGAGCTGTTGGTTAAATTTTTCAAAAAGTTCCACGTCATTTCATTATTAACAACTTGTACACTCTTGTAACAATTATTAATAAATACGTCTCGCCAATTAAATAAATAAACTAATTGTATTTCAACTGTATTTATAGCAAACGAAGCAAGAGTCCAGGAGCAATAATAAGCCTAATGAATCCGTCGTGCAGAGTGTTCAAGCGCAAAATGTACAAAATGCACAAAAGGGACCGAAGTTCATTAAGCAAAGACGATCTAGAGTCGCTGCAAAATTCCAATCTGAGCCAATTAGCAATGGTGGAGAGAGACAGTGAATAAACAGTAAATTACGTACTAAAAGTGATAATGTTTAGTATGTATATAATTACAATGAAAAATATTTCATAAAAGTGATAAATTTCATTAAGAGGGAAGTCTACTATAAGCTGTATTAAATTTTAAATAATGCTTCTTATTATATATATATATATATATATATATATATACAATTTAAAATACGTATTAATTGCATAGGAGTTAAATAACCGCACGACGAGGGAAAATGTACGTACGTAACTTCATAATCATAAATGTAAAATAAGAAATTTCATCGACCTCTGACATCCTCTTAGTGACTTCCTAATCTTAATTCGACTTAGAATTATTTGTTCTAATTTCTAACAGCCAACGGAGATATTAAATGTATTGAAAGATATATGTTCCCAATTAAACATCACGTTTTCAAAAAAAAAAAAAAAAAAAAAAAAAAAAAAAAAAAACAAAGTTTTATTTTTGTGAACATAATGTGTAAATCATTAAAAATGCTTTCTTTAATGCAGATATTGTACAGCACTTGTTGCATTATAAAGTGAAATTACTTTTAGCGTCCTATAAACATCAACATCTTTTTAATTGTATTCCCGCATTATAAGCAATGATTTTCAATTGTATACTTTTACGAAAACGATTCATCTAATTGTTAATTTTCATAACAAATCAATTGCATTTGTAGAAATTATGAACGTGGTTATGTAAGTGAATATTTGTGTATCACAATTTAACGAAGACCTGGTTTGGCCATGTATTTTTATACGATCAAAAACACATAAAAAATCTCCCTAGTCCCTCTTTTTAATTTTTTTTACGTTCTATTATCGATGTACACAGATGTATTAATAAAGTAACGAATGCTTCAGTAAGCTGTGATACATTATATTTCTTTATGTGTATATATATATATTTATGTATACGCACGTAATGATAATGCACGCATACATACACATATATGTATATGTAAAAATGAAATTGTTAATTGCATACTCGAGAGATTGAAATTTTGGATTTACGATCGAGGAGGAAAATGGTAGAAATAAATACAATTGCTTCTGTAAACTTGCAAAATACATTTCTTAGACATGAATAAATAATTAAAAAATACATGATTTTGCTGTTGCGGAAGTCCAACGTAATTTTTGCAACAGAAGAACCAACATATCATTGACCACGTTAACGTTAATTTCAATCCATGTTACTCATTTTATCTCAAAATCGTTATGTAAGCCTCGAATGATTACATTAAATTATTCTATTTGCGTTCTATTTGGAGGGGAGGGCGGCTGGTGGGGTGGGGGGGGGGAGAAAAAAACGACATCCACTCGTAACACTCAATATTTGTTTCTTTCAACCGTACTTATTATTCTTGTATCTACAAAATTAACAAAAACGTCTCTCTTCTCGTGGTTTATTAAGTATTAAGAATTTTAAAGACTTTTAGGAATGTTAGCAAAGTGAAGTAAATAAGGTGATTTGTAAGGAGGTGTTGGTATTCGCCAAGAAATTCCATAAACTACATTTCGAAATAGATTGCTTCTCGACAAACGAAGCGCCGTGCAACATTAAGGATTTCGCTTCGAGTCATCCATTTAAAAAAAAGGCCACCGCGCATTGTCAATGTACAAACTCTCTCAAATACGAAAATACATAATACAAAAGTCATTCTAATCGAGCATCCCAATGATTTGTAAGAGTTCCAGGAGCGCGCTCTCTTCATTAATTTCCCCCCGACTCTCAATTAACTTATCGTACTCATATGGCCACGGCTAGCCATCGTCGCGGAAGTGGCACGTGACTTTTTTTATTATCGCGCCGCCGCTTCAAACAACACATTATCTACATTTGGCGGCCTCGTGTGGTGAGCTTCACAAGCCGAGGGTCGCCTGGCGGCACTGCATACTGAACTCTCGCAGTTTGTCACAGAGGCGGCGCTTGTTCGTCCGCTCGCGCAGCACGTCGTGCGTGAAGCTCTCCTTCTGGGCTTGGGAGACGATGGGCGCGGTGCTGTCGGCGAGGGCGAGCCTCAGCCACTGGGTCGTCCATTCGTGGCAGGTCTTGTTCAGAGCCAGCAAGACTTCGGCGTGCGGCTCGAGATTATTTCGTGGCACACTTCCCCCTGAAACGGTTGAATTTGCAAAAGCTTAATGTGAGCGTGCGGTTTACTCGCGGCACCCTCGGACACGGCTTAATAAAGCTCGCATATCGCTTTATAATATAATTACGAGCGGATCACTTATTAAATCAGTTGTATTAATGCCATTGGCCCCGGTCGAGAAATCAATTACCTCTCTAGCAACTCCTCGATTGAGCCAGTGGCCCAGGGATTTCTTGCGAAAGACCAATTCGCGAACACGACAACCCCCCTCCTCCACCCCCTCCTCCACCCCAATAACTTCCGGTTCGATCAAACGCGTCGAAGCGGTGCGAGACAAAAAAAAGGACAAATGGGCCGAGTGGCACCTGCTGTTCATAGATCCGAGCGCCCCGAGCGTGCGTAGCAGCACATTGGTTCAGCGTGTAGGTGCACACATATATACACATATAGTGGCGGTGGATGGATTCGCGAGGTAGGGCGAATGGCTGGGGATTTTTCCATCTGAGGATCCCATTAAAAATCAATAGTCCACCGTATGAAGGGAAAAGGAGGAAACGCTTCGTGTTTCTTTGACGAGACATTTTTAGAATGTTGTACAAGTTGCCGCTCAGTGTCCCTGGAGGAGGGAGCATTGTTGTTACGAGGAGCAAGCAGCTCGACGATTTTGGTGATTGCGTGTGATGGGTGGGAGGGTGAGAATGAAAATCGTAAGATCGATCGATCGCTTGGCACGAAGGGATCCGAGTGTTTCGAATAAAAATGCTTGCTGCGATCAAGTTCTCGACAAGGCAATGAAGATGGAGGAGGAGCACATAGTAATTAAGCATCGAAGCCAAAGAATCCCCGTTCGTAAAAAGATAAAAAGAACACTTTGACGAATGTGGACTCGGTCTCGATAAAAGCCAAAGCGAATGACATAGAAAAATGTTTGGGAAACGAGTGAGCACAAGACGATAAATGCGGTCATCGTTCTTGGATGTGGAGGCAAGTTTGCAAAGTGCGGAACGGAAATCGAGACAATAGCCGAGGGGAAACCAGGCAATCACGAATCTTTTTCAATTGTATTTAAAAGCAACTTTATACACACACACATGTATATATATATATATCAATGGTCCAATCAGATATTAATATACTCTATAAGACTACTTCGCCTATTTTTAATTTGATAATTGTAAACGAGCGATGTTTTTTTTATTAAAAATATGGCGCGATCGTTCTATATTTTGTAATAATGCTGCCTCACTTTATCCCCAAGGAAAATTGGACGGATTGCGATAGTTTTAATTTCAACAACCCAATTATATAACCCAATTACACATGCATAGTCGATCGCAGCTTTGAAAAGCCTCTGGCTAACGTTTACTTAAAAATAATTGAACGTACAATTACAAACGCCAATATTTATTGTAATTTCTTACCCACACATTGTAGGATAACGCAGACTAATTCTTGGCCAATGGGTTGTATGAATGTCTGCAAGTGCGGACTTTGAGTTATGGCGTGAGTTAGGAAACTCCCGGCAGCTTTAACGGTACCAGTTTCCGGTAAAAGTAGGCACGCTATTCCTAAAACAATTAATATATTACGTTAATGCATGGGACAATGTTTTTTCCGTGAAAATAATCTTTTTTTTTCTCGAAAACACGATTGATTACCGAAGATTTCGTTCTAATATTGTTCCAAGGCACGCAATAGTAGTAGTGAACACGTACAATTCACTCATTCGGCTTTAAAAAGACAAAAGCGCCTTATTTGAGTTTTCAAAGAGTTTGGTTTCGTTTGTTATATTGCGTTTCTTTAACATTTAAAATGTCTTTTCGGAGAAGCGCGCGCCACATACGAACGCAAAATAATATCAATCCACAAAATCGTGATGCCTTTCAAATTGCGAAAAGTGACAAATAAAACACTTTGTAAACGCCCGCACACTCGTACACCTTATGCACATATATATGTATTTTTTTTTTCTTTCAATACGAGTTGGACGACGATTACGTACGTAGCTTATTATCTAGCAATACACTTAATTACTACGTTTAAAAAGTCCAACTGAATTTCAATGCGCTTAATTGTTTTTTAATTTCAGGTTTTTCAATTGGTTCATTAGCTTGGACTCGTTCTTCTTCATCTGATCGAACTTCTCCTTCAAGTTTTCGATAACAGTCAAGTTGTTGCCAACGATATCGTTGTAAAATGTCTTCAGCTCCTGATAAGCCTCCTCGTGCTGCTTTATCAGCGCGTCCATGTGCTCGTTCTTACGCTCCTCCACCTCCATCAGCTCCATATTGTTCTTAAGCGAGAACTGCTTCCTGTACTCGGCAATTTTGCTGTCGTACTTATTTTGGATGTCGAGGCGGTCCCGGGTGAACTCCTCCTTCATGTCCTCCAGCTCCTTCCTGTGCGACAACTTGATCGCCTGGCACTGGCTCATGGCGTCCACTTTGCCTTCGTTCGCTACCTTCAGGCTCTTCCTAAAGTGCGAATAAATCTCGTTCTTTTGCTTGAGGAAGTTGTTCTGATGCTTCTTCAAGGCCACCAGGTTCTCCACGTTCGTGTCCGCCGCCTCGTTCTGGTACGTGTAAATGAGATGACGGAACCTCTTGCGGTAGTTAAGGGCCTCGTCGTCGAATTTCTTTGAGAAGTCGTGCATATCCTTCTCCAGGACTCGGTTCATTTGCCGGCACTCCTGCAGCTGCCGCTTCGTTATGTCCCAAAATACCTGCATGTTGTCTCGCTCTATTTGGAAGTAGCTCCGCTCCTCCCGCTCGCGCTCCAGCTCCTCGAGGAGCTTGGACGCGTGCACCAGGAGCTGCTCCTTCGTCATCTTCGAAATGTCGGTATTTTGGCCGGTTTTCTCGGCATTTCCAGCCCCCTTCTTTGGCATTTTCACTACTCGTTTTGCAATTTGGCCACACACACACACACACGTAAGAATTAAAGCCGAATGAGTTGAATTTCTCGACGCTCGGAGTGTCTCCGCGCGACTAATTTATCGATTTAATATTCTGGCAAGGCGCGGCCCGAGGTTACTTGGTTACCGAAACCAACAATCGCCGAGGCGCGTCTAAGCGGGCTTATCCGAAGCCAACGATTACGATTCCGCCAACTCACCACCTCCATAAGCGAATTTCGGCTAAACTGCGCTTACGCGGCGGCCCCAAAGCTTCTACTACCACCACCGCAGCCGTTATTCACAGGCTAAACAACAACAACAACAACAACAATTACTCCCCTCCACGCCTCTACGCCAATGTTCAATTTTATCTCGCGGTTAAGGAAGATAAGTAGTGTTGGTTGGCCCTCATCATTTGGCTCCCTAGAAACGACGATACTAACCGCAGTGCAGCATCTCAGGCACTTGATCCGGTATCTGGAGGAGCAGCCTCGCGTTCTTCTTGCAGATCTGGGCGAGGAGGCCGAGGTAGGCCTCGAGGAGGTCCGAGAGGTTGGAGAGGTTGCCGCTTACCTGGCGGCAGGTGGCGACGCCGCGCAGCGTCAGACCGCTTATCTCGCCGAAGACGGGGCCGATGATGTTGTTGGGGTCCCTGCCGAACAGCAGCACAAGCTGTTTGAGGAAGGTGAGGGCCGCGGGGTGGGCGCGTATCTTGTAGGAGGCGCTCAGGATCGGGAGCAGCGGCTTCGCCTCGCGCTCCGGGCAGACCAGCGATGAGAGGGACTTTTGGGCGCAGTTGTGCATCGCCTCCAGGGTCGAGTCCATTCTACTCCATCCCGGGTGGTTCACGATCTGTTGGCAAACGGGATACAAACGTTGGCAGACGTACATATCTCTTCTCCTCTCTGGCCACTCGGGCCTTGGACTCGGTAAGGATGCGACTCGATGCACTGGCCCCCCCCGGGCAATTATACTTTGTTTCTCTTTGTCATTGGGGCTCCGCGAGCATTGCCTCCGCTGCTCGCGTTGGGCTTTGAAAAGTATTACCGAGTCGCGATCGTTAATGATTGATAGGACGAGGACTGGCGTAGCGCCAGTCGACTCTCCTAGCCGTCGTCGATCGTTTATTAAAATTTTCCAAATTCTCGAAATCAGGCGTCTCGAGGGTCAGACCGAGGAGACGGTTTTCTCGGCTCCTCCCGTGCAGCGGTCGACTCAAAGTTGCTCAATTCGTTAACACGGCCCCACGTATAATCGCGTATAATAGTAACACAAGGGATCGGGGGTGAGCTCACCCCCTCGAATATCGGCAGGAGGGCTTCGAGGACGGCGTTGCCGATGGCGCCCTCGAGGGTCGTGAAGAAGGTGGTGATCATCTTGAGCTGATTGGAGACGGCGAGCTGCGCCTCGGGTATGGGCTGCTGTAGGAGCTCGCGAAGCCTGAGGACGCAGAGGCCGAGGGTCGCCTCGAGGTGGGAGAGCTGCTCCTCGGTGCTCGGGAGGGAGTTGAGGAGCTTGCCCGCGGCGTACATGAGCCGCAGGCCCTCGCCGCCCCCGGGCGCGACGATCGGCAGGGTCCGGCCGATGGTCTCGAGGATCGAGGGGGCCAGGGGCGCGAGGTGTTGGCCACACTCCCGGGCGATGTCCTTGAGGGCCATGCTCGCCGCGGGCGCACTCACGGGGTCATGGGTGAGGCCCATCACCACGAGCTGGAGTGCCCGCTCGAGCCAGGGCTCGGGGTGCTGGCCAATCCACTCGGCGTAGTCGCCGATGGCCAAGCAGGCGCAGCACAACACCTGCGAACAAAGACGCAAACCTGAGTTCTTTGTGTGCTCACAGCCTCCCTCCCCTACCCCCGGTCAATCAGGCTGCCGCCAATCGACGAAATGACAAGGACACAAAGGAGCCCGTGGTTGACGACAATGACCGCAATCGAGGAAGCACGGAGGTGGATTTGGGCTTTCAATATTGGCTTTTACAGAGTCATAAATAGCAATTTAATTAGTAAGCATTGACAATGGTAAATAGCAATAGAAAGGGAGCTGGGCTTTTGCCACCCGGATTCTTGACAAGCCCACCGACGAGATTTGAGGATAAGTGGATCCGGGCAGAGGAAGCCCAACTCAATGGAACGCTCCCGGTAATGCGTAAAATGAGCGCCTAATAAGAGTTAAGATCAAATTGGCAATAATGTGCCTACCTCTCTCGGGTATATGCCATAAGGTATTTGCAGCATCAAGTCCATTATCGCGGCGACGTAATGAGATTCCTGACTGCCCACGTAGTCGCATAAGGCCTTGAAGGCGTGGATGGTCGACTCGAGATCCGTCCACTTGCTAACGTCGTTGTGCGACTGACTCAATCGTTGGCCAAGGAGGATAAAGAGATCTTGCTGGAGGACATTGTAGCAGTAGAATAGAGTGTCGGCGGCATCTTGTCTACGAAGGAGGCGGAGATTGTATTGAATTAGCGGCGGTGGCGGCGATAAGAGCGAGAAGGGCGACAAGGGCGAGAAGCTGGTCGTGGAGGCTTGGGGAGGAGGAGGGACGTTGCGGTGGTTGGCGGGGGTTGAATGTAACGTACCTGTAGCACCTGAGGAGCTCGCGTTCCTCGGTCGTGCCGGCCTCGGAGGGCGAGGATGGGAGGGTGGCCTTCTTGAGGAGGGCCTGGGCCAGCCTCGCGTAGATGGGCTTGAGGGCGAAGGCCGCCTGCCTGTCGAAGGGCTGGTCGAGGGTGGCGAGGTCGTCCTGGAGGGCGTACCAGAAGCCGAAGGGTATACAGCTGCGCCTCTCGTCGATGGGGTAGCGGCCCTCCTGCTCCGAGCACTCGAGGAGGAACTCGATCAGCTGCTGGGCGGTCCACTTTTGCTGCTCGGTGTAGCCCTCGCTGTTGAAGAGGGCGAGGAGGAAGGTGCGGCTGTGGGCCTCGCCGAAGGCCGTGAGGATCTCGTAGTAGTGCTTGGCGCCGAGCTCCTTCACCATGCATATGAGGCTCTTGGCCCACTCCCAGAACAGCTGGGGCCTCTTGTAGAGCTCGGTGTGGGTTACGACCATAGTGAGGCACTCCCTGATCACCTCCCAGCTCCGGCAATTCTCCCCCTCGAATTCCTCCCTGCCGGGGCAGTTTTGTCGCATTAATCGGATTGACGGCCCACACCGGGGCCTTCTCCTCGGTTAAACTGGGAGTCGGGACGGGGGGGTGGAGAGAGGGAGGGAGGGGTGGATGGATGATGACAACCGAGTGGGAATAAAATCGAGGCGTGTTGGCGACGATTACCTGTTTGGTATGAATCGGGCGGCAGCAATCAGAAGATGAGGATATATTTGTCCAATTGTATCTAGCGGTAATTGACCAAGTTTTAGCCACGAAAGCGTGCACTCAATACCTGAGAGATACAAAGCGTTACTGTTGTTATCGTTCAATTGGGTACAAGAGGAGAAGATTTGTTGAAGTAGCCACGTAGTTTTGCACCAATTATTAAGTATGCTTTCACGTAGCTTTAATTGCTTTACGCCTTGGCGCCGATCAAACTATTAAAAATGATGAGTATGTTTTGAGTGCTCTTATCTGAAATGGCTTACGTCTATAATTCATTGATATTGGGCTATTATTGTTAAAAGAAACTGATGCATAATGACATTGGCCAGCTAGTGCGACCAGCTAAGTTTGCCCTCGAGCTTTATTTTAGCGATACGTTAAAATCAAGTGTCACAAGGCAAAAGAAAAGCAGGCAATTTTTATGATACGACGAGTGCAAGATGCTTCGCAAATTGATGGTGAATTTGTAAATTGAGGATTGTGCTAAGATCGAGTATGAATTGGAAGAGGGAAAGCAGCTGGCCATTGTAAATGGTGCAGCCGCATTTCAATTGTGCATGCCAATTGCGCGCCGATCAACGTACGAGATTCGAAAGTGATATTATTGGCTTGGCAGAGCCCTCGAGCAACGATCGAACAACAATCTCTCTGCCGTCGCATCCTAGTTTTAACTTTTTAACATTTGTCAATAATTGCTTGTCATCTAAAATTATGCATTGGTTTTTAGAAACATAATATGATTGCTTAATAGTATAGAAATGCAGGATTATTTACTTCTCTTGGAATGGCCTCGAGCACCCTTAGAAACAGACTCACGGTTGTAGGCGAATTGTACGGCAATATTTCAATCAGCTCCTCTACCATACACTTTCCCTTATTTTCAATTTGCGACATACTATAATTAGCCATAAAAGCAGCTAACTGAAATTTTTAGGACAAAATGTACAATGTAGTCGGTTGCGTAAGCTCGAGTAAAATGGCCACGCAGCCTTGGCATGGGAACGTACTCACCGCTTGGCACAGCCTTAACAATACAATTTTAGAGGTTCCGGGACACTTGAGGACCTCTAGTATACGAGCTTGTAAGCCCAGGTACTCTGATTTTGGCACTTCCTCCCATTGCTTGGAAATCTTTGTGTACAGCGTAGTCGCAGCAAAGAATTGCACCTCCCCCGACTAAAACAAAAGCCAAAAATTTATCCAAGCCCCGACCTCTCGCCCACCCATTACCTCCTACTAATCCAGCGGCTCCACCGTTGACTCGACAACATTCACCAAAAGCAAAGTTTCCCCTTCAACGTCAACGCAAGCCACTGCACCCAACTCGAAGCTTTCAGCACCCACGACGACCTTTAAGATGACCTTCAATCCTACTCCTACTCCCACTCCCACTCTCTCTACGCCAGTACTTCCACCCTAAATGACAACCCAACTTTCATCCTGACCTGCCCCCCCCCCACCCGTCCTCACCCGCCGATAACCCCAACTTAAGGAGGCGCAGTCGTCGAGTCAACGATGAGCTTCCCCAACAGCTCGCCAGCCAATTCAACGAAATACTGGCCAACAAGGTACTGGCGGTACTGGGGGTACTGGGCCTCTCTCATCCAGGCGTACTTTAGACGAGTCCAGCAATTGCCACACGAAAGTCCAGGCTTCCGTGGACGCCTGCACCTGCAGCAGCCACGAATGAGCATCGTTGTCGCCGGAGGCGTAAAATCGTTTCACCGCATCCTCAACGGTCGTCGCATGATCCATCATCCGCCAGTGTTTGAAACCTCAGGAGACTAATAATTGTAGCGCCCCCAATCAGCGATCTCTGATAATCTGAAATCAACAAACAAGCGTTAATCAGGAGGGGAGGTGCGCGGGCATCGGGGCCAGTCGAACAACCATTTACGAGGAGACGAACGCAGCGCGGCCCAGCCAAGTCCCATAACAATGGACAATCGCCGACTACAATCCTGGCTCAATCGTCCATCCGATCAATCCAGCCATCGGCAAACAACACTCGCCCTCACTCGCTCACTAACTCGCCCTCTCTCTCTCTCTCTCTCTATCCCCCTGTAAACACTAGAATCACGGGGGGGCACGGGGGGTGGGGTCTTGCCTCCCGTCTAACGCCTATTGCCGTGGCCGCCGTCACTGCCGTCGCCGTCGCCGCCGCAGCCGTCGAATCCGCGATCGACACAGATATCGCTACTCTCGGCCAACTCTTGGTCGCGATCGAAGCGCGACCCGGCGGAAGCTCCTCGTCTTCGTCGTGTCTGCGATTTTGCGCGGGATCCCGTGGCCGGCTGAGCCCCCGGCAATCGCGCGGCGGAGTATTAAAACTCGCGGCCACTAAATAATTTTCTAATGAAGCTGCAGTGGTGTGCCTCGTGCCGATTTAGGGAGCGAAGGTCGCGTAGTTTCGGACGAGGATCGATGAGTTATTTGATACCCTCGTGTATCCTTGAATGTTGACATTAGCTTAGACACCCGAGCGCCTCTTATTATTGTCGAGGCGCGCATTTCTTACCCGCGCTAACCACCCCCTTCACCCCACAATCTCAACTACTACTACTACTACTACTACTACCACTACCACCACTACCACTACCACTACCACTGCCACTGCCACTACTACCACTACCACTGCCACTGCCACTGCCAATGTCACTGTCACCACCACTACCACTAGTATGACTTCCTAACATAAGGCACATCTTCTCGGAAAATGGGTGCAAGTATTTTAGCTTGCTTTTGTTGTTCTATAGACTTTGCCCCGTTAAATGTCCATGGAGCCGGCTCATCCTGTTGTCTCTCTTCGGGAATTGCCGTATTCGTTGGAAAAAATCTTGGAAAGGCAATACGTGTGGAGTTGATCTTCGTGGAAAAAATTACTGTTTACTTGCCATGTAGACGCCCGTTCGCTTCATGTAATTACAACAAAATATTATAAGCGAACGAACGGATGAGCTATGGAGAAAAAGCGGCAAAGCAACATTCAAAGCAACATTCTAGCTATGAGCTTTTGGAAAGTTAGTTTTATTGTCCGAATGTTTCGCAAATAAGTTGAACAAATAAAAAAAAAAATTATGTGGCGTTCAACTTAAGAGTTGCAAAGAAAGTCCTAAATGACGTAATAATGTAAAAGTAGATGAAGGCGTAATGTAAAATGTGAATCAACTTAAGAGTTGCAAAGAAAGTCCTAAATGACGTAATAATGTAAAAGTAGATGAAGGCGTAATGTAAAATGTGAAACCAATGGAAGGTTTATTTATTTCATTTTATATATACATCAGCGAGCGAAAGAAATCGTATGCTTGTCGTACAATTTTTGAAATTTCGCTTGAAAATTAATAACAACGATGGCAAAACAATTACAAATAGCCACTGCAGGCTCGAAATTACAATACTCGTATTGTGTGTGTGTGTGCGCGCGCGCGCGCGCGTGTGTGTGAAACAAACGCGAAAGAAACTTTTTTAAAAAAACAATTGGAATTTATCATTCGCGTTCATTGTATTTTTGAAGGTCGTGGGCGAGTTGATGGTACAGTGGAATTGCAACGATAAACTGGCAAAGATGGAAATGATGGGATTTAAGAGGTGAAGGCAAATAAGCGATAAGTAATAAAAGTAATTGCAGGTGAGGGGATTTTGAGAATGACAAGTGCAGATTGGAGTGGATATTCTGTTGAATTTGACGTGAAAGAGTAGCGGACGAATTTTTCGAGCTTTCGCGCTTAGGTTGGAGCGACGATTATTGCTTCGAGTTTTCTTCGATATATAGTTTACAATATAAATGAATAATCACTAAACATTGAACAACAATGATCGTACATTTTCAAGAATAGGGAAGAATAATGGTCGGCTTGTTTGCTGGTGTCGTCGTTTATTTACGGTGTTTATTATTATGGACATTTTGCTGCTTAAACGCTGAAAGAAAGTAGTCAATTGTGATAAATCACAGAATTGATAAAGTCTTTATGTTTTCCACGATTCTACGCCTTTAATGCTTGATATTATTAACTTTTCGATTAATCGCTTTTGCAGAAAGACGTTGCGACAGTGTGATTCTAAATGATTTATTATTAATGATTGTTAGACTCGCAATGTTAAACCAAGTAATTCGATGATTTAAGCGAGGGACATTAAATGGCCCGTCTATTTTACAATCGATTTGTCATTCGTTATTGTATTTTTTACAAACGAAACCGTCCTCGTCACGACCAACATACTCAATCTCATTAAAAAATCCCTCCAAAGAAAACAAGGACAAAGCGTCAACAAGAGAATCATTAGGCCCAACAACTGTCTATTACAAAAGGAGTTTAACACATGCGAGCGTATTAAGAGGCATCGATTCGAGTGTATGCCAATTTGTTTATTACATCTTAATATATATTGTTATATAAATAAAGAGGCGGCTTTTGGCATTCAGTTAATAGCATTCAGTTAATAGCTTAATGTACGTGAAGGGGTGTGAAACTCGTGCAATTTTATATTGTGCAAATATTTATTGATTATGCAATTATATTGACAATAATATAATTCAATTTTTGCTTTGCATTACTTATACTCGCCTCTTAATTATTGCCTCGTAGAGTGGCTAGCAATGAACTAAATTATTATATAACTAAATTATATGCCGTTCAAGGGAAAATTACGTAATTGTTACTCGGCGTCTAGCCTACGAACACACTAGTATTCGCTTGTTATTTCATGCAAAATTGTTTGCAAAATCAGAAGGTACTTGGCGTGGAGCAAATTTGTAACGCTATTTTTTTTTTTTTTTTTTTTGTAATGTTAAATTTAAAAATCAGTTTTCCAATCACACCTACGTACAATGTATGTCTAAATTAGTAATTTTTACGCCATTGCAATGAAACAAAAACAAAACCAATAAAAAGCCAATAATTATCATTTATTGTCATCTATTCTATTTCAAATTTCCTTGAACGATTCGTTTAATTGTGGAGAACACACGGTTTGCTTAAATTATCAAAGAATATTGACTTTTGCGGAGAAAGTCGTTGTAAATTTTGATTTCAAAACATATATAAACGAATATCGTCCACCGAATTATCTATCAGCTTTTTATTAATATTTTTATCCCTTTTTAAAAGTAATATATTAACCAATTGAATAAAGTGCCGATGCTTTTGTAAATAGAATATAAAATATTCCTTAGTATCTCAGTGTCAATGAATATCAAGTTCGAAAGGCAATATATCAATATATCACGACGGATTAAACAATAATCTATTCTACGATATATTGCCGAAATTGACATATTCCCTTCATTATACATTAAAGTACGCGAATTTACGACAATTTTTTGCATTCAAACGAGAAAGTCGCTTTAGCCAACAATCGACAAAGCAAGTCAACCGATGAAAATGCGCAAATGGAACGAGCAACGGCAGGATAAATAACAATTCAAACGCTCCAAGATTATAAGGAAACAGCAGCACGTGCGAGGGAATCGGCAGCTGTAAATATTCCCACTCGAAAGCCTCGATAATTGAAGCACAAGGTGCACTCGGTAATTACTCGATATCACGGCTTTGTTTTGAATTCTAATTATCCGGATAAAAAGCTTGAAATACAAGTCGCGCATAAACGAGCGAGATTTTTTACATATATAAGAGAGAGAAAAAAAAAGTTAACAATAACAATAGCAAAATCATAATGATGGAAGGCTTGTAAAAGGTAGAATTTAACATTAAACATTGACGGTTATCGTTTCGTTAATGTAACGCTCGTTTCTTATTATGCTTTGTAGGTTATACCGCCTTATCGTATAATTTTAAAAATTGTATATTCAATCGAAATTTGTCGAAATTTAAATTTTTTTGCATCATAATTATATTATAATTATAAATTATCTCATTTATGATCTTCAAGTCTTTGAAACGTTCTTTAAATACAAGAGCGATGGATATTGTCAGTTGTATTCCAAATAAAGGTAAATTAATAACATACTCATAATATTGCTTGCATAGATATTATTTACACAATTTATATTAACAAACTGCAGTCATTGGTCGTCCGTTAACATTGACAACAATTAATTAACTTGATGAGTAGAATTGTAAAAAAAAAAATCTTAAAGACAGATATTTTAAATGTTAGTTTAAGTAATTCGCTATAATTCACAGTTATATAATGTAAATTAATATATGAAAATGAGTCGATGAGTTTGTGCGATAATAATAAATTTCTATAATCTATGCATTGCGATTGATTATTTTATGTTAAGTAAATGTATGTTTCATTGGTTTTTTTTTGTTATACATTAGTTCCTTTAATAGAAAGAAATCTTATACAAGAGACTGAAGCTGTCGAAACAAAACTTTATTCTAAAAAATCCGAGAATAATGCAACAAATATTGCAAAAGAAATTGAAATGGTACGTTAGTGCATAAATGATTTATATATAAAAAATTTTTTGAAGAATATTTATTCCATTTTCAGGCCGAGAAGTTTATAAAAACAAATACCTATTCCAAATTACAAGTAATAGCGGAGCAAATGCGTTTTTTACGTGAGCAGGCTGAACAAACGCTATTAGAAGCAAAGGAGAATACATTTATGCATCACGTGGCATGTAATTTTATCAAACTTCCTGGGAAGATTTATCATCTTTTTCAACGAGAATCTGGACAGCTGTACTTTTCTATGCTTAGTCCAGAGGTCATTAATTTCTTACAATTTTAATTAGTTTTAATGATTACTATATATCAGTTACTCACTTGGATTACATTTATAAATTGCTTGATTAATTCAACCAAGATAATAATTTTTAATTTGTCGATTTGATTTGGATAATCAGGATATCGTAGGAAGAAAATATAATTCATTCCTTCTTAAAGAATTCAAAGATAATAGTTACTATTTTTGCACGCTTACTTTTCAATTAGATATTTATAAATAATATGTAGGTAATTGTTATCAATGTCTTAGTAACAGAGAACTTAGTAACACGTTACTTTATAATCCTTTTAAATTATGAAAATAAAATCTCTCGTCGCATTTTTGCGCATAAAGCAATCGTCGATAAAACTTAAAATGTCCAAAATAATAGAACAGCCATTGATTCATTTCATCTTCATAAATTGTAGTCATTGCTTATCTCTCGCACTTTTATAATCGATATTTAATTCTTTTAATTTTTTACAATTGATAAGTTCTTCAGTTGTTTACATTACTAAAGCATTTTTTGGTCCGAATATCCATTAAGCAATGAATCGGCAAATTTAATGTTGTGTATACGATTTTTTATTGTTTCAGGAATGGGGTGATTTCTTTCCAAAACAGATTTATAAAGGCTCCTTTAGACTCGAAACTGATGGCACGTGGACACCGCTGTCTGAGATCCACATCAAGGACAACGAGCGTAGCATAATTAACAAAGTTTATCAAAAAACCGATAATCCAAGTGCATTTCTAACAGAATGCATGAGCATAGATAACGATTGACCAAACGACTCGTGTCATCAGTTTCATCTTAATATTATTAGGATACTAGTTATAATTGAAATTGAAATTCTGTAGTAAAACACTAGTTACAAATTTTAGTGCAAAATTTATTTACAAATACAGAAAATAGATAGTATTTGATAAGTACTAATACTTATTAAGGAAACATGTAATTTTTATCAACTTGTAAATAAACAATTAAAAAAAAAAATACAAGTTCCTGTATATTTATCGTTTTTTATTTTTTTTTTTGTTTTTTACTTTTCATCTCAATTAATCTTTAATAATAATTGTAGCTTGACAATGTAATAATAATAAAATTATTTTTAAATCAAACATCGTTTTATTTATTTATCTTTTAAATACGAGATAAATTTATACATTATTTTAAATTTACTTATAATTCTTCATCAAATTTATATTACAACAGGTAATATAATTCAATTGGATATTTCAATATTGAATACAATTTGTACAATTATTAAAAAATAATTTTTTTTTCAGAATTTCGTTTTATTGTCTAATAATTAAAACTATATTTCACGCTCCAGCGTGAGTTGGTAAAAATTATAGCTGACTTGGATTACTTTGGTCTGGTTTTAGACGAACATATTGCTTTAATGACGATTAAATCTCACTACACATTAAGAATTTTACAGTTTTTTACAGTTACGAAAAAAAACTCGTTTAATGTAAATTGTGACAATATCTGATAGTCGCCACTTAATGAAGTGAAAAAAAATCAATTATTCTTATCTGTAAAAAATAAAAATTAAGTTTTCTTGCTACGTAGAAAGAATTTTTATTCCTTTGCAATCATGAAGCATTCAGTTCCAACAATTGAACGTGAATCAACGTACTTTGAATTATGAAAATACTAAATTAATTATTTATAATGGAACAGTGAAAAACAAAATAATAAAATTCAGCTCTTTTCTTTTTTCGTATCATTCATAATAGATGTTGTAATAATCATTACAAGCATTACAAAACAACAAAAACAATTTACACCCTGACAGTTTTCTTTTAGCAATCTCAAGTCATTATAAATGATTCGTAAAATTGGTTCAATAATATTAGATCAAAACAAGTTATACTCAATTTAATACAATCAACTTTACAGCTTGAGAATTGAAAGATTTGGTTAAAAATCATTATTATGACTTCTTGCGCCAAATTCCAATTTTCCAGCAGCTATTGAAATTAAAAACATTAATGCCTAATAAACTATTGATGTTCATTAGTAGCCATTATTCAGGAATTGACTGTTCGGAATAAGCCAACTGCAAATGACTTTTATGTATACATCAAACAATCTATTCCTCTAGTGTTTTGCCAACAGCCTAATTGGATCATGTGGAGTTAACAAGATGAGCTGCGAAAAAAGAAAAAGGAAAAAAATTAATGTATTTCATTGCAAAAACCTTGAATATTAAGTCGATAAAAATAGATAAACAATTTAAAAGTAAATTATTACAATTGGACTTTGAAGCTAGTTGAGTAAGTGCACGTATGAAAGTATAAATAATTCTTTTTCAATTCAAGCGATTCGACATTAATATGTCGAGACTAACGATAAAATATTTTTTACTCTTTCTTCAAAAATAGCAGAATGAATTTGACTTCTTTTCTTTTAAGGGCAGGGAAAAATTTGAATATTTGAAAGGCAAGTAATTCATAAGATTTGCGTTACTAACATGTTTTAGGTATATTCAGAGGCTCATTATCGTTTACCACACACTCGTGCGTGCACATATGAAACAAGTATTGTATGACTAGAAATTTTTTCTCTCCAACGCAGGGATCGTAGAATCCTGTTAAATGACTCTGCAAAAGAAAAAATTAACAAACTTTAGCGCCTTATAAATGATTAAATTTTAAAAATAAATACAATTTAACTGCACCATCTCGGTGTAACATTGTATCAGGTATTATCGTTCAAATGTCTTTAATTAATGAAACTGCAATTGCAAATGAATTTGCAAGATGAGTAAGAGAAATGTATAGATTAAATATGCATTTCGTAAGAGGCTTTTAACGAGCAACGCTTATTTATTCCTCAATGCTCTTGCACCGATGAAAGTTTTTCCAAAGCACCAACAGTTTCAAACAAGATAACAGAGAAAATGACATTCGAACAAGAGAAGGGAAATAAATGACTTAAATACATAAATTTAAATACAAATCCTAAATTATTTTGAGTTCATAAAACAATCTATTAGTCTCGCCTTTGGCTAATTAACAAACAATTAAAACACATGTAATGTTCATAAATTGCCAATGAGCTAATGCACAATTTCCCTTCAAAATTATCTCTATTGCTTACTAAATAGTTCCAAGCCTCATACAATCGTACACCAAGTTTAAGAGATGACCAAGACTGCTCGTCGAATAATTTAATCCCTTGAGCAACTTATTCGATGCTTTGCAACTAGCACATGTCGTCAGAGAAGCTCCCATTAATCTCGAAAGAACAAAAGCCGAAGCACATGCTCCTTACCTTCGATCCCGTGTGCAACACAAGTTTGGAGTCCTTGACGAGGCACTGCAAGGGTATCGTAACGTCAATGATTTCGTTCCTCAACACGTCGAAGTTCTCGCTGCGCTCCATCCTATTGTCGACGTAGATGAACTTGCCGTACATGGCCTTGATGATGACGAGGCCCCGCTTGGCCTCCTCCTTCTCCCGGATCCTACTGCAAGTGAGTCGCATAAGCTCGACCGCCATTTTCGCCTCCTCCTTCTTCTTCGTCCAGTGCTCGGCCTCCTCCTTCCGGCGCCGCTCCTTCTCACGGTCCTTGCTCTGCTGGAATATCGGCTCCATCACGAACTTCTTGACTAGCACCCAGCCGATCATGGGCAGGACCGTCCCGTAGAATATCGGCGCGGGCGTAATCTCGTCGCTCAATGCGATCGAGCACTTGTAGATCTGGTAGGCGCGCCTCAGCTTTATACGCAAGCTGACGCCCATCATCGAGTCCACGCAGACGACCGTCGAGACGGCGGTGTTGCGCGAAATCTTCTTCTTCACGCCGTACTCCATAGTCCAGCTGGAGCTCCCGATCCTGGGCCACAAGGTCATTATTAGTTAATTTATAGTAGCGGAGCTTTTGCCTTTCGATGTACAATTAAAAACATTTAGAGATTGCCAATTTGCATTGTCTCTTCGTCAAGGACGCCCGGGGACGAGTTACTTTGGCCCAACATTCACATGCGACAAGCATTTATTATAAGCCAACTTACTGAACATTAAAGTACAATAAAACACTTACTGTACGTAGCCGAGGACTCCCAATTTCTTTTCTAAGAACATGTGCTCGTGATATAGGCTAATGAATGATTGTAATTGTGAAAATTCTATTGTAATATTAGTTTGTGAATTTTCGGTACTCGTTATAATCGATGTGCTCATGCTACTGTGTAAGCCTCCCTTGTACGTTAAGTAACCTCTTGTTCGTTTATTCAACTGCATCGATAGAGCTAGAAATTAAAGGGCCAATTTGATTTAATCGTATTTTGCCATTGTGCCTAACTCGTAGGCTTAGCCAACAATTAAAAATCTATCAAGGCAACAAATTTCAACATTAATGCAAGCAATTGTGTCGTATAAAGTTACTTACATACAGCAATAGACGGATCCAGTCCATTAGGGGTAATTCTTATAGGAACATCGCAATTAAAGTCTATCTTCTTCGACAGTCTTTTGTAACCTTTCAATGTTATCGCCGGCCAAGTGCCTGCCATTAATCCTACTTCCACCCAAGCCATCGATGCCATAAGGCGTTGGAAAGCTAGATTAATCGAACCTGTACCAATACCATTTTTAACAGATAGTTCGCCGCCAAGTATAGCTGTATTATTTTGTGTTAATGGCGTTTGAATGTATTGTGTGAATGTCATGCCGCTGACTTCGATGGAGGAAAAAACACTGCCTCTAAAAGTTAAGAAATTGAGACTTTTGTAAAAACCAAATTTTCAAGAATAAGTCGTTGCAATATTAATTAAACATCTTAAGATGAAGGATGGTCAACAATTTGTAGGACTTTTGAAAATTGGACAATCTTTTAATCATAACTAAATAATAAATATTAAAATCATAAAGAGAAGCTCAAGTTTTATTGTGGTAATTAAGAATTATCAAAACAACAGCTATAAATATATAAGAGATTATTACAAACCCATCGTAATCAGCCGGATAAGTAGTAAATAGGTCTGTGGCATTAATATTAATACCAAAAGTGCCTTTTGGATTAGCTTTCTGTAATTGTTTCTGTTCTTCCTTATCTAATTGAAGTTTTTCGTATGCGCTCAGAAATTCCTGAGGATTTTTTGTTCGCAAGACAAGGTCCCAATCATTTGACTCTAAACCTCGTATGCCAATAGTGTCATATACTGCTCTCTTGCTCGAATTATTTAATACTACAATAGAAATATTTGAAATAAATATATTTTAAATCATTAGCGATTGTATTTATGTCTTAATGAACTTGAATACTTTTTTAGAAAGGTAATTTCATTGACAAGAGAAAAGCATAGAAGAAATGTCAATTAATTAATATGTTTTTTAATTATAATTTGACAGTTTAGATAGGGATTAGTTAGTAATATAGGACAAGAGTACTTAAGATACTGACATAATAACAGTACTAAAATGACTATGAATCGTATTGCAAATTACAATTTGAAAAAGATATCGCCTCCACATACCTGCGTAAACTTTATTTACTCTACTAAAAAGTATTTCGGCTTTTTTTTTGAGATCAGGATCTATGTGTTTGTCAGGATGATAATATTTACTAAGTTTTCGATAGGCATTGGTAATTTCTTCTTGCGTCGCCTGAAATATATCAACGTTTATTAGCGAAAACGAAAATGAATGAAACATTGTAAGCATCTTGAAAGCGTAAAGTAAAAGATAAAGAAATGCAATGAAAGACACACGATATAAAAGTAATACATCATTCTTCTTAAGAGCTTGACAAATATTAATTATCCTAACATATAAAATGACTTGTTATTATCGCGACACCTTATTTAAAAAACAATAATTGCTGCAATACAATTTGCGCACGCTTCAATAAAAATTAATAAACAAAGCCAATATTTACATAAGGATTCGTAGTCATTTCATATTTAATACCATGACTCTTAACAACTATCTCTTTACCCGGTCGAACTCTCAAGTAATTCACAATACGGGCATTATACAAAATCGTTAAAAAAATATCAACAATTTTCTTCTGTATACCTCGAGTACGGAAAAGTACAGAACCGGTTTATCGTGAAAAAAGTCGCACTATTGGATCGGCAATCGTTAACCCAGTCAGGAACCCCCGAAAAGCAGGCATAAACGTAGGAAACTGCCCCAACACATTTTTCCCGCTATCTTCTCAAGCCGATGGACGTCTTTCCACGATCTTTCACCCACGTAAGCCGAACCCGAGAGGAGACCGAGGCCCCAGGCAATAATACCAATCAACGATCTTACACCCACTTACTACACATCTCAACTTACAGTCTTCGGGATGTTGAAGAACGCGTAGTAATCGTCCTCGACACGACCGATCTCCTCGCTTTTCAGGTCCATGCTGCCCTCGTTGGCCCGATCTCCCCGACCTTCGCTACTTAACCTCTACGTCGTCCTCGTCGAAAGCGAACAGCCGTATAACCTGGCGCGCACTTGCCCACCTGCTCCCGCCGCCGCTGCTTCTGCTGCAATCGGGCCCAACAATCACCTCGATTCTCCCCCAGAGTCCAACACGAGCCTCGTATATCCGACCTTCCTCAGCGGCTAAACTTCTTCTGCTCCATCATTAGTGCCCCCACACATGCGCAACTTTGCCAATCCAATCCCAATGTGCTTTCCATCCCAGCCTTTCCTCTCCGCCCCCCCAACTATACCGGCCGAAGACGTACCTGACGCGTCACCACCCGTCACACTCCCAACCTGACCGTACCTCCGTCAATTGCGCGACCCTCGAGGCTCACCCTGGCCTACACCTGCCCTCCCGATTCGCCCCAAAAGCTTATTAGAATGAACTTATTGCCGCTCTATTGCCATTATAATGTGTTGTCGGCGTGGGCCCCGCCAACTGCATATTGAGCAAACGTAAGACTCTGGCTCTCTCTCTCTCTCTGTCTCTAGCTGCCGCGAAATTTTCAATGTTTTTTGAAATGCTCTTACTCGCATGGCCGATTAACGGCAAAAATAATACCGCATAGCTTATTTTAAACGCAAATTCCCTTCCTTTTGCTTTTAAATAGTTTTACGATGAAAGCAGCACGAGCTCAGAGGTTGCTGCTGCCTTATAGGTAAAATCGATTTTTTTTTTTTTACAACAGGCATAACCCACTCGTGCATATCGTATGCGCGCGCCATCGAAATTAAATACAATTAGGATCACAGAATATTCAATGAATATTAAGGCTCGATTATTGCCTCGGACATTCAAAATCTCTCGTGACTTGTTGTGTACATTTCGTAAGGATCCAACGAGCATGTTTTTAATTTTTTTTTTTTTGTCGCGTGAGAGGTAGCAACCGTCATCCCGATATTCGGCGACGCGAGGGTGCATTGTCAAAAGGATGGGACCACCTACTTTCGACGATTCACCAATCACAATGCAAAAACAATAGCCATGCAAAGACTTGAGATTCCCACTCTCGGGGACTACGTCATTTAGGTAGGCGGGGTAAACTGATTTAAAAACCGACTGCATTGGACGAAGGGACAAGTTCAAGCTCAAGCTTGGAAGCCATCAAGCACTCGGCAACCTTATCTACCTCGGTACACACGAGCCCTTCACTCGCGCAAATCCACACTTCACTTTCGACCAGCAAAGCTACAATTCACACGACATCGCAGCGCCAGTCATTTCAATTAGCGCTCAACCTAAATCATTTACCACGAGAAAGGCGGCATTCGACTCACAACCACTGTCATGCAACTTTCAACTCAGCTACAACGCCAACAAGCAACACAACACTCAACTCACAGCTGACCATTGTACGAGAAAGTAGTACATCTCACTATTCACACCAGGAAAGTAATCCTTTCTTTCAGCCAACGCTTAAAGCCAACGTTTCATCGACACTAGTAACAAGATTATACACAATCAAGATCACTTAACCTGACGCAGAATTTGAATAATATCTGTTATCAATGTTTATTAGCTTCAATAAACCTGCTCTGCTACCGCCCCACCCCTCCACTGTCTCCCTCTCACTCTCACGGCGTGAGAAGTTTTTAAACATCGGCTTCAATGCCGAACATCAAGTACTAGTAATAAATTAAGAGGAAGACTATAATTTCAAATACGACTGGGATGAGCAATTTCAAAGACAATTAAATATTTCTAATTTTTTTCTTTAGGCAATTCTTATTATACAAAAACCGCGTTGTCAAAGCTAATATTATCAAACATCCATGGAGAAAGAAACAGGCGTCTACGATTAAACACGTAGCTTGAGTCGAGAAAAGTAATTTTGTAAAAATTCTATAATAACTATAATCAAAGTCAGTAAAATCAAAGATTCGGTTAAAGGGAAATTAAAGTTAAATATAAGCATTAGATAGATAGCAATGGCGATCAAATTTTACAAACATTACCGTGTATCGATCGAATGATTTATTTATTCTTTTTATTTTTTTTTCATTTTTTAAATTATTTTCTTTTATTATACAAAGAATCGATTAATAATTAATCTTATTGTAGTCCATTATTTGAAAATTATTGTCGAGTTTTGTTTAAAAAATGTTTCTTTTTTTTTAACGTATAAATATATAAATATATGAACTCACAACTACATAGATTTAACAATAGTAATAAAAATCTAGATATATTAAAAAATTATGGATTACATTTTATGGAACACGCATTTAATTTATTATTTAATAATTATCGATGCTAAATTTATGCTATATAAAGTGAAATGACAATACTTATGTATTTTCAATATTTGTGGATATTTAATAGAAAGTAATATATGTGATGATTAATATAATGTAAAAGTTACTTAAATAAATTGTATTTCTTCCTCGTTAATACTTATGCTCCTTAATAATTCTCGTTGCTTTTTTATTACTTAAAACATTTTTTTTTTATTCGTTACACTTACTACGTACTATGATAGATTTCAACTATTACACGATTGTGAATAAAAATAACTTTCCGAGTGATTCTTGATAATCCTAATTTGAATAAAAATTTTTCAAGATTTGAAATTCAATATTAAAATAAAATAAAATATTTGTCTTTATAAACACCTATTTTATCCATCCATATGTATAATAATTATAATATGTCCTACATTTTGTACATACCTTTGATAAATATTTTGAAATTTTATGTGAAATTTGATTATTTTTATTTCACGTTTCAAGAAACAATTAAAAGGAAAAATTACATGAATTTTCACATTATTTATTACCGCGTATTTACTGTTTAATACTTTCAACTTGACATCTCGATTTCGTAAGTAAGTCATTTTATTGTTTAATTGTGATAATTGTGATATTATACGTCATCGGTCCTCCTCTTATGTCTGCTAAATGAAAAATCCACGCTAAAATAGACTATAATAAAGAAATGCATATAAGTGTGGATTATGCACACATAGAGAGAAATATAAAATCTTGGACATAGCTGATCCTTGAATGTCAATTTCCTTATTGTTTTACGGTACTTTATTCAACAATTTGCTCTCTCCTTCCATTTCGAATGCTGAGCCGAATGAGTAATTCGACTTGACGGTCACGCAGCCCGTTACGCGGCGGCAATGACAGGTCGCGTGACGGTACGGCGTTGTAATATTCCGGATTTTATCTACGAGATTACAAGATGCTGCATCTGCAGGTCCATAGATGGCACCAAGATGTTCAATATAAATCTTTCGTCAATCGGTTTTCAAATGAGAAATCTTGTGTGTAAAGTATTGTCTACGCGAAAGAGATCATTTTGAATTCTAATTTTGCTAATTCTAATCGATCGATTGTATACAGCATAATATTAACAAATACCATTGCACAATATTAATATAACAAAATTAGTATAATAATAATATTCATTTGAACAAATACTCTTTAGTTTGATTAGGGTGCGGATAGAAATTGTCGTTGCGCTGAAAATTCATACGCAAGTTGACTAGAAGGTACTTTTACAATTGAATCTGATGAGATCCAAGCTTGAGCTTAGTGGAACGAGGATAAATTACAAATAAGCTATTTTTCCAAATTTTAATTATTATTTCAACTTTCAATTTTATAGATTGTTTTAAAGTACATAAGCCCCGTACCGTAAGCTAAAAATGATTAATATTTAAATTTTATAATTCCGATCGTTGAATCGAATGTACAATAAGTACGTATGTATTAATATATACCCTCACTAATAATAATATTATTGGCAATAATTATGACAATGATAATAAATTTGAATTGATTAGCAAATATCTTGAAATATTTTAATTGAACTAATTGTTTGTGCATTCTGAATAGTAAATAAAACAAAATATGAATAATTGGTGGCCTTTCGGTTACAATTGTCTAATAAATTTTTCCATGTTAAAACGTTTTTCTCACGTAAGCATTTCTTAATATAATGAAAATATTTCTTTGCATAATGATACTTTAAATGCTCCTCTTACGATTGAGATTTTAAAAAAAAAAAATTCGTTTTATACAATTTATAATAACTTTCGATCAAACTCCCCAGGCTCTTATGCAAATTATATTAAATTTTTATTGTTAGAATGTAAAAGATTTATACAAATATTCCATTGTAGACTACCTTTATATCCAATTTTTTATTATCTAAATTTGCAGTAAGATGACGTAAAATTATATTTCTTAGCCGCATCTAGAATTATATGTACCAATTGAACGATAATTTTGCAAATGCGTATAATAATACTCTTATAAAAATACTGATTTTTTATGGACTAAAATATACGGAACCAAACTATTTTATGATGTTGTAATAATTCCAATTTAATCTTTTACAGATGTTTTACTCCGTTCAATTATTTCACCCTCGAAAAAATGACAAGAAAGAGCCATTGCAAATATGTTGGTTCGTAGCAACATTGAGGCAGTTTCATAAAATTGACAGTCACAAACTGCCAGATCAACAAATTAATGCAATTGATCTTGTTGCTCTTTGGTATAAACAAACTCATTATTAATTAAACGTAGTGTTATTTAACATAATTAATGCACTCGATCGATTTCGTTTCTTTGAGAAAGAAGCATGATTTTGATGTACATTTAAATTATTAGAATAAAGTGTACGTACAGACGTAATAGTTTTATTTTAAACAATAAGCTGATATTACTACATGTTTTGCGAAAACTATTTGAAGCAGTGACTTTATATATGCATATCGACCAATTAAGCTAAGCTAAAGGAGCAGCTGCATTTTTCATTAGGAAATATGAATTTAAATGTATTTGATATTAATATAATTTTCGCTAATTGATATTAATATAATTTTAAATTAATGATTCGCTACGATCACTCGAAGTATTAATAAATTGTCTGTACTTTTAATTTTAACTAATAACAGTATTTGTTTTCTTAAGAATTAAAGTTATATCGCTTGTATTGCGTTACGTAAGGTTAATCATAGAGTCCTAAAGATTTTTATACAGAATTAAACAATTATATTCGTCATTAAAATCTATCCAAATATTAGAATATCTAATGTGTCAAGGGGACACTTATGTTTATTATACTTTTATTTTACTTTTAAATACGTATTTTATTTTATTATCAAAAGCACGAACCATTACATTTGTATAAATGAAATGAGTTATTTTTACATTAAAATTCAGAAATTCTATCAGTCGAGCGTAATATTTAATAGTTCAACTTAAGAATTGATTTATCATATGTACTTTATTATTTGTTTTAGTAAAGATATTATAAATGGATTCCTGAATAATGATCGTAAGGCTTGGTTTAACCTTTACATATCTTCGCAGTTAATGTACGGTACATTGAGAATTTTTAAAAAGCAAATTTTAATAATGGAAGGTATGCGATTAATATTTTCCATAATCATAATGAGTATAATTTTCATGTGTAAATGTAAATTGTTTTTCTTGGTATTGTGCAATAATTTTATTTTCAGTATATTGTGAAAATTTACTTTGCAATATGGTTTTATCTTTTCAATTATCTCAAGACATAAAAACAAAATCAAAATTAATTAAGAAGCCGAATGAGTAAATTAAAAAAAAAAATCAATCTCTAAGACCTAAATCGAACGAGCAGATATTAAAATCTTTGTATTTAATAAATTTTTTTTTCAGGAAAAATAATGAAAAAAATATTGAAATATTATTGTCAGAAACATTACAAGAAATCAATATTCAAAAAGTATTTTCGCAAAAACTTCCCGAAGACATTCACCTAATTACGGAAATAGACTATCCTCGTGAAAAATTTGTTTGTCTTTTTTATTCAATTACGTTTATTTTTAGATAAATAAAAAAATAATGCGGAAATGATATATTATCTGTTGACATAGATATAATAAAATTAATGAGATTTTTTTTATTTTAAGGAGTCTGAATGTTGTTTTGGTTTGGTAGAAAATGAGGAAAATATTGATGAAATAATGAATCAATTGCATAACGAAATAATGAGGTAAAAAGGTTTTAGATCAAAAAATTAATAATTTCAATTAAGAATTTATGCAGGTGAATGATCACTTGAATTTTAATATCATTTATAATGTAATGTATTGTCTAATTTAAAACTGTAAATTATAAGACCTAGAATTTTTTAAGAGTACATTGAATTAAAAAATATTGTAAGTTACAATTACTTTAGATCTAATAAGGTACAGATATTTCAAATAATAAAATAATATGGAAAGTTTTATAAAAATCGCATAATCTATAAATTAGAAATGCAAGTAAAGGGAAAATTATGGCTAATAACTTGTATTTCTTTTCTGAATATTTATGATTACTGAATTCAAATTTATAAACATTATTATACTTCTAATATATATTATAGTTAGCGATAGCATTGAAAACAATTTTTGTATAGTGAAATTATATATAATTTTTCGAATGATAAATTAAATTAAAACGCCGATATTATTTTATATTTGTGAATTAAACACCATTTATAATAATTAGTCAATGTTTTGCTATTGACAGGTCAAATAATAGTACAGATTTAAAATCAAGAAATTCTAATCTACTTCATAAAAAAACCCCATCAAATGAAGTTATTGCGCAACGAATGGGTCCGTATATTTTGTATATTTCAATTCGTACACGAACTTTAGCATAATTCTGCATTAAAGCATTTAATTTTACAATGTGAAAAATAGTCGATAAGGGACAACATTTACAATCTAGCAGCACGCCTAAGAGACCATCCAAAGAACTTTTGAAAACTCCTGTAAATCGAGGTGTTTTAACATGCGTAAGTGTTTTTACAAATATATATATATATATATATATATATATAAATAATCGATTTTAAATACATTTTTAGATATTTTTCCAATTCTATTTATTAAAAATAATTAAAATTACTTTCATAACGTAAAATTGTATTATCGTTGACAATCGAATCTTATATACGATAGATAGGCAATGTATTATTTATTATTCATTATTTATTATTTATTATTTATTATTATTGTTGTTGTTGTTGTTTATTTATTGTAATAAATATGTTCGCGCGCAATCAAACAGCCACATATATCTGTATGTTTAGCTAAATAGTTATCAAAGGTAATTTGCAAGATCGAGTTCTAATTGATAGATCTATCACTTATGGGATTGACGAAATTCGAATGTAAAATTCAATTCATTATAGCAATATTTAAGTGCACAAAAATTCCTAGCGTCATTATTAAAATCTTCGTTACTATTTCATGAAATATTTTCCGGATTTTTGTTTTTACTTTTACTCAGATAACGCGAAGGCGCGATAAGGGCATAACGGCCACATGCGTGTGTGTGTGTGTGTGTGTGTGTGCGCGCGCGTGCGTGAGTGCGTACGTGTATGCGCGTGCATGCATTGATATAATAAATAGCACGTGCAAACGCACAGTGCGTTGCCAGCACGCAATGACGTCACCGTACGCACGCACATATATATATATATATATATATATATATATATATATATATATATATATATATATAG